>QKQZ01015702.1:0-11205 GCA_003595255.1 Solenopsis fugax | reverse complement strand
AAGCTTTGGCTTTCGTAATCAATTTTTCAAGCCATCTTTAAAAAAAGGTCATAAAAAATTTTTATAACCTTTTTCTGTTAGAAAAATCTTTTATCTTGAAGTCAGCAGTCTGGTNAAAAAATTTTTATAACCTTTTTCTGTTAGAAAAATCTTTTATCTTGAAGTCAGCAGTCTGGTGTATACCTTTTTTCTGAGTGGTTACCCCTCAAGTTAATTTAATTTGAAAGAAATTAACAATCAATAATGGTGTTTCTAATCAAATAAAATCATTTTTAATCACAAGAAATCTGATAATTACATATGCAATTACGAAAAACCATTGTGCAATCATGAGAAATCATTGTGTAATCAGATGAAATCATTTGTAATCAGATGAAATCGTATGAAATCAAATGAAATCATGTAATCTGTGGGACAACATTTTAACTAGTGGTAAACCCCTTGGGTTTACTTGTTAGAAGAATTTGATAATCTTGATCAGACATAATTTGCTTACATGAAGAAACAAAATTTCTTTATGTAAGAAAATTATGTCTCTTTGAGATTATAAATACTTCCAAGGAGATTTTATATTCTTGCTTATATGTGAAACAATAAATTGTTGATTTAATACTAATTTTTTTCTGTGTATAGATAAGTATTATTCTTTTTTAATATTTTAATAAACACAATTATTATTTCTACATTGTTTGCTATCATGGACATTCGGATGTCAAGTTGGCATAGAAATTTTTCATTCTTTCACGATAGATCGCGCCGTTTGTATTCGTGAAAGGACTTCGTCACAGTTGCCAAAGTTCAAAAGAATAGTGCAATTTTTCGCAATCAAGACGGCGTTGTCGGAAAAACGAGCAGATTCAACAACGAACCGGCGAACTCGCGACGAAGAACTACAGCGGTTTAGACGCGATATCTCAGTATGCGGGGGCAGAAAATGTAAAACGCGGCCGCCTTCGCGGAAATGGAATATTAAGCTCATCTGCGAATGGTCCACTAATTAGCGCAGTGGCGGCGTTCCCGAAATGTTTCGTACCGTGCTGCTTTGAACCATATTCACCCACGCCTCGAGTTTACCGTGACTGCCATTGTCTGTTCAAACAATCCGCCGTGATTAATCCGGAACGTTTCCTACGAAAACTATGACCTGTCGTTAGACAGACGGCCCAGCCAACCGACCACATTTACGCGGTCTGACTGCGGGATTTATGCCAATAAAGTTTCTATAATAACACGGTGAGAGTTGTGGTATGCGAATCGAAGGATTTTAAAAGTAATACCCGAGGAATAAAATATACGAGCGATCTCTTTGGCTTCGAATTGTCAAGAGAATCAAATAAAGTCTCATGCAAGAGAAATAAAAGTTCTTTCTACACACTGCGACTGTATAGAAGATCCTAATAATTTCTTATTTGTACGAAGTGAATGTGCTTCTCGCCACATGGAAGTTTCTCTTAACATTTAATTGCGTCCAAGATCTTTTAAGTTCCAATGAATAAATTTCAGAGACTTTCGAAAAAAAGGTGTAAAGAGATGCAATTGAAGATAAATGAAATTCATATGGCGTGAATTTAATTACCGCGTGAAAAGTTGCACATGGGTATATAAGATAAAAAAAGCATCAAACATTTGCAGATTTGCAATGAATGTCAGATTTAACAGAAAATAGATTATTATACCGATAAACTCGTGTTGTCGGCCACATAAAATGTTATCTTACGGACAAATCGCGTCTCTTTTTACTTGGACATAGACAAGCGGTAGCGGATTTCGATACGCCTATGCGCGAGAAATTAGTTGGCAGTTTTTTTCCGATCGAATCGATGTCCCAAACGGGCCGTTCTTTATTAACGAAAGGATGAACCGAAGGTGCCGCGCCGGCAGAAAGTTCCGAATATGCATAGCTATGCAATTCGCGTGGTCCCTAGGGATGCAAAAGTTGGTCGGGGCAAAAAGCGACGGAAAAACGGGACGCAAAAGGACCAGAACAAGCGCAGCAGTAGCGGTAGAAAAGGGGAGGAAAAAAAAAAGAGAACGTCGCGCCGCACGAAGAGCGTGGCCGGCCATCCATTTTCATTCGAAGCGAGCGATGCCCCGAAACTTTCAAAGCGGCCGCAAAGGCAATACGTAATCCGGCTCCGGTGACGCGCGACTCCGCCAATTTCACGTCCCACTATTTTGATCGAGGTTAAGGTTACACCGTTATACTACTCCCGAGTGAGCGATTCGTTTTATTAAATTCTCAGGCTGCCAGGAGAAAGTTTGCATTTCCCAACAACAGCGAACGTGGAAAGCGACTCTAAAGGCATTTTAATTTGCTTTTGTTCGTACACAGCTGATAACTATCTGGACGCGTACGGAATGCCATTCTTCGCTGTACGAGTCAAGTCTCAAAATACCCCGGGAACTGGTTGTAATGAAATTTCTTTTAATAAATCAAGCTGCACGTTTCCTATCATGTTTAGAATTTTGGGAACGTCGTTCACGAGCGAGTCAGAAGGGTATAAGAGGAGAACATTTTCTCTGAAAAGATATCCGTTACATCAAATCAATTTATCTTTCGCAACTACGTATCTTCGGTTCATCGTTCGAGGTCAATCAAACGTTCTACGCAAACGTAAAAAGTTTAATCTCAGCCCGGAGTCAGTCTAGATTAAACGAATTCGACTTGATTGCAAGTTCAATTAATGGAGGAACGTTTCATCGAAGTTATCTACCGGAACACGTTCATCCAATCATTTGTAACCGTCGAGTTTAAAATTGGATTTATTTCGACATTCGTTAACAGTTCTGGTTGCCTACCAACCATTGCTATCGCATATATTCTGCCTTAGGCATACAGAGGTACAAATATTATATCTTCATCAAATTATGAAGCAAATAGCACAATTCCAGTTTGATTCCTAATCACGTAATGGTACAAATATAATTTATCTGACTAACACACACCATTGTATCATTAATTGCTACAGGCAATATTCCCATAATTCATTATCCGCGTAAAATTTCTCTAATATCATACATATTAATAAATCATATGAAATAATTTCAAAAATGACTTTTAAGTATATTTTAAAGGCTTGGAAAAAAACAGTATTTTTTTTTCAATTTTTTCGCGGATTGTTTCAGATTTTTCTCAAAGATAGAAAATTCACTGGAAAAATTCACATGTGTTCGTAAAATTTAGCTTTATTCCGTAAAGAAAATGTTTGCGTACATATAACTAAAGTTAAATAAAATTAATATGTTATATCTCAAAAGTCTGAAAAAGATATTGTAAAAACGCCCAAAAAACGACCTCGAAGGAATATGTTTGTGATGTCTTTTGGATTTTTGTGCCATCAGAGATATTAAGCAATAACATTATCTTCAAAGAATTACAATGAATTTGGATAAATATATAATATAATGTTATCAAAATACAACGTAAAAAGGGTGACTTTGATACATTTTTCAAAATTCAAAAATTTTATAACGGGGTAATATTTACCGCTGTCACGGAAAAACGTGATTTAGTAACTTTAGATCATGATTTTTTCGTGACAGTAGTAAATATGAGTACGCTATAAAATTTAAAATTAAAAAGTGTTGTACCATGGTGATCTCACCAGTACTAAAGTCACCCTGTTTCACGGTATATGATTTTGTAGCCCCCAACATATATTTTTGAATCCGTAGCTCGCCACATTCCGGTCCGTGCGTCGGACCGGAAATAGAAGGAAAAATAAAAATGTTAACAAAAATAACATTTCATAATTTCGTGGATCACATTAACGTGATGGACATTAAAAATTAAACACGTCATTTACATAGTAAAAACAGCAATTTTTCACAAAAAAAAACAATTTTTCGGAAAAACCGAAATTTTTCTGATTTTTTCCAGTGATTTGATAAAAAGCAGTTTTTTTTTAAACAATACTTTTAAGCGAATATTGCAGAAGTCAAACCAATTAACTCTACATTTCGTATTCTTTTTAAACTTTAATGTTAAGTCATAATTTTATCAATTTCTTCCATTTTTTATTTCATGGAATTATCCAATGTGACTGTAAACGAAATTATCAAGTTCATCAAATGGAAGTTCATCAAATGGAAAAATTTCTCAGAATGTTACTTATATAAAGTCATATATGTATCATAAAGAGCTTTAATGATGAAAGATTGTTGCATGAAAGATATTTCATCGCGTTCCCGTAATATGTATAACTCGTTATTGCAGAGTGCGTCATCTGATTACTGATAGCGACAGCAAACGCCGATAACATGAACGGATGCGCCACGTAGATGTTTTGATGAAATGATTGGGATGACGAGGGCGGATGAAGCGCGTGTTACGAGCGACATACGAACCGACGTGAAACTGTGCGCGGGTAATAATCATTACCTATTGATAAGAGCCACGGCGTTACCAGATCACCATTGTTACAAACGTGATGGAGATGAAATTTAATTTACCCGTTCAACGCGCCGCGGCTGCTGTAACATACCGTACCGGATATAATGCATGGCCCCATAGTTATAGACGCGATACGTTTGTTATTAAATCCTCCATCTCTCCCGGCGCATGCGGAAGTGATACAATATTCAAACAACAATTTAGAAAGCTTTGTTGCACCCTGATTTAAGTAGGCCGCGTAATCAGAAGCTACTAATGAGGAGTGCTGCATGCCCGACCTGATTAACAGTTAATACGAGTATGTTAAAGCGGTTGGCGCAAGTGCTTCGAAGCACAGCTTGCATACGTTTCCATACTCGCTCGGGATAAAATGCATAATCGCACGTGCCTCGAGTTTTTAAATCCTTCTCGATCCTTCTAGATTTACGTTCACAGAAAATCACAATTTGTATACATTAATTCCTTATTTGTTAAACATATAAATATATTGCATAATTTTACACGAATAAAACTTTAATACGCGAATGATAAATGGAATATAAATGTAATTTCATATTCATATGAACACTATAAACTTTTTTAATTATTGGAAACCTTTTTAGATTTATGTCAAAAACCTTTGTGTCTAATTTCAATCGATGTAATGTATTTGTATATATTACATCGTAAAATATAACGCTAAAAGTGAAACAATCAATAAACGATTAATGTTTAATGTTTAATTATATGGTTACTTTGCGGAGCATTAAATTATAAATAATGTATCTCTTGTTTACTTTAGATATATTAAAATATTTTATCCAATATTTACTTAATAAACACCTAAAAAAATCAAATATTTAACACAACCAATTGCCACAACATATTTTATCAATGACATTGCAGTCTACTTTTAGATTCAGATCTATCTTGCTACGTTTCACTTTTCACAGTTCGGTAAACTCACACGATTGCGAGAGATATTTTCTAGTTATGATTCTTATTGCATGCGATATTATTCCCGATCGAATGCAACGACTTACATTGCAGTATTTTTATTTGTCAACGTCGGCACCTAATCGAGCGTTTGCGTGCGGATATATGCACTTGCAAAGATCCCAATTAGCCGGCGCCAGATGGCTGGATTACAAAACTACATGCGCATCATTATCTTTCCACACACAAGCAAGTTTATAAAATTTGGATTTATAAATATGCACTTTTTTGTAGCCATATTGTGAGTCTATAATACAATTTCTGGTATATAACGTATATTTTACGCGCCATTATGAGAATTCGTAAAAAAACTCGATTACTGATTTCTTGTAATTATGATTATATAATTAATTCGATTATATCATATAACATCTATTTTTTATAATTATAATTAATTAATATTGCATTGTCAATGCTAGATCACTCAAAAAAGAAGTATTTAAGATATTAAAATATTTTATTTCTATTTTTGTTTTTTAATTACTTAAAAATATTTTAGTTTTAAACGGCATTTAAAATTAAAACATCAGAACGTTTAAATGCTGTAAAGATTTCAGTTTTAAATGTTTAGTAAAACATTTTTATGTATTTAAGAGTAAAATATTTTTAGGTATTTAAAAAATAGAAAGAGAAATAAAGCATTTCAATATTTTAAAATTAAACTTTTTTGAGTGAATACGAATCTAAATTTATCTCTATTAATTTTAAAAATATTTTTCACTGCATGACTAATAGCTGTTTTCTTGTTCTTTGTTACCTCCTACATATACATACATATATACATATATAATTGTATTTATACCAGCAAGGTTTCAGTATACTTGATGACTCGTTACATTGAGCATAAGATTTTGCAACGTGTTAGCTTTCGAAAGATTGCAACGTCCACGCATGGAATAACATAAATGCATTTATATTCTAGAATATATTCTCATTATTATGCTTTAATATCACGTTTCATCAATTTCATCATCTCTCTTTTTAAAACTGAAAAAATCCGTCAAGTTTAAAACGATCGACAATTGAAATAAATTTTATAATCTAATCTCATAATATTTGTGCACTTTTAATAATAACCTCTTATTATGTATAAAATTAACACTGTTAGATAGTAATAATAAAAATTTGTTGTAATATCTTGAAATTATTATATATACGGAATCTCTTCTTAAAGTAAAATATTTAACTTTTTAACTTCAAACTCGTATAACATAATTAATTACATTATTTAAAATAAAATTACAACAAAATTAACAAGTCCTCACTTAAACAATAAACGTCAATTACTGCGAATATTTCCACGTAGCACATTAAAATTTCTTGGAATTTTTTACAGCTGGAATTAAATAACATGCATTTATATATTTTTCTATGTTCGTATCGGAAATTGTATCGAATACTTCGTGGAAAAGCTTATGAAATAAAATTTTCTGAAATAAAACGTGCGTAAATACCGACTGACCGGATGAGAATATACCATCGCCGATAATCCATCATCGTTTCTGTGTACTGTCTATAATTTGTCTGTGCGGACAGGACTTAGCACCCTCGATCGATTGATCCGAGCCGAAGGGAGATCGTCGGAAAAATGCAATACGTAAAGCTCGCGTGTCCGGTTTCCACGATGTCCTCCCTTTTAAGCCCCTCACTGTCGCATATATCGTTGCACGTCTCACGAAGCCCATAAACTTCGATGGGAATCGAGTTTCTTAATAACCTTTCTGCACACGAGATTTCAGCCGACCGCCTCGTAAATAAATCAGTGCCGGAGAAAAATACCGGACTTTGCGAGAGCTAGCGCGCGCGTACGTGTGCCCCGGCGAAATTCCATTCGCGTACACTTTCATTGAAGCGCCCGTACTAGAAAAGTTTTTCCTACGAAATCGTGCGATCTTCGTTTTACTTTTATTCTCGTCGCGACAGCAAGCGAGCGCAAAGTACTTCCGATAATCGTAATGAAAACTTGACACTCCGCGCTGTACGTTCTTCTCGCAGCCGGGGAAAATTACGAGGATAATCGTAATGAAAACCCGACACTTCTCGCCGCGCAAGCGAATTGCGAGATATTACGTGCAATTATCCCTTTTATAGATGTTAGACGAGTGCAATTTCGTCGTGTCAAACAGATTTAAATTTTGATATACGAACGATTCAGATTTCATCTAATTCTTCCTGTTCGCATAAGCTTAATTCAGAATAATTAATTTTCGTAAAACTTTAGTATTATAATCACGATTAAGAAGAAAAAATTTCTAACGGTTACGTAAATTATTATGCAACTCTTATAAAGAGGAAAAAGCATAACATAATTTAGAGGAAAATAAATTAACGCTATCCAACATAATACCAATCTGTGCAAGACCGTTATTTCCCGTATTATTAAAGGCGCGCTCCACTCAACACTCGCAACGTTCGTGAGCATTATTTATCCTCATTTAATATTCGATAAACAACGAGGATGATTTTAACCCTTTGGGGCCCAATTTTTTTCTTTTTCCCTTGATAACTATTTTGGACAATTTCTATTTATTAACGTAAAACGAGAATTATATGGCATATGCGATATCTTGGAGTACTTGATGGGATATATATATCCCATTAGAGGACCCAAAGGGTTAAGAGCGTTGCGAGCATTGGAACGCGCCCTATATTAGCGAAAGAGCACGTAAACAGTTGGCTGAGCGCCAGCTACAGATACATAATTCGCATAATTCCGTATCTCTTTTATCGTTAGATACGGAATAAAGAGCGATCGTATCAAAAGATGAATTACATCCTTAGAAATGCACAAAATCAGTACATGATGACGGTGGGACCGCCAAACAGAAAAGTTTTCCGAATACTAGCACGAGGTGCCATAAGCACGAGTGGGACGATCGTAAACTTTTACATTCGCATGCAAATTCTCCCCGAAACGATCCTTTAAAACGAATGCATTCAATGCACATATAAAACCGCTGCATTTCGACTTGTTGATCGAAATGTTAGAAACTGGTTAGTCTGTAAATATAAATCCCAACTGTAAACTGAGGGAAAAATTGATTTATCGACCATTCAAAAATTTGTTTAATGCGCTGCTATGGAGATTTGGAATGGAAATTAATGGACAATCACGTATGATCACGTTCAGACATATATTTTTTAACGCACGCTGCGACAGATATTTACGTTTTATTTTCTTCAAACAAAACATTGAATGTTAAGATTTTTCATTTTTGTTTTGAATGGTACCTAAACTCATATGCAGTACATGTTAACAATAGAATCGTTAGACCCTGAAGTTGCGCCCATGGGCACAACACCGTGCTACCGAATATTCTCGTTTTTCACCCAATTTCGCGTCGAAATGGAAAACTATTTTTTAGCGCAAGAAAATAAACGGGTCCCCGGAGAAAAATATGTTTTTGACCCGGATTTGTATTTTGAAGTGATACGAAAATGCTCTTGCACTGCAGGATAATAAAAAGAGCTGAAGATAAATACAATTTAAAAATCGTCACTAAATTTTTAATTCCACAATATCACAAATTCAGTTTTCGTAAAAATTTGATATAAATAGTTGACAATTACAAAAGTTTATTCGTTCTTTTTTACAGGGTGAAAGAAGAAAATCTTTTGCTTCATCGATTGTAAATTAAGGAATGCTGCGTTTCCTCTTCTAAGGACATTTTTACATTGACTACTTTTACGAACAAAAATTGTCAAATCTGAAGGTCAATCAAGTTACTTCGTTCCGCGAATAGAGGATCAGTCGCACACCAGCCGTTCCAATCCTGAAAATTGAGTTTATTTTTTCGGGAGTAAAAAGAGGCCGAGAGATGGAAAAGGAAACGGATGGCTGGCTTGCTCATCTACCTACGTTTTTAAAACTTGTGTCGCATTTGTCGATTGTTTCCGGTCATGCGAAAAATAGTCCGTGTTCAAAGGACGAAATTAAAATTCAAAACTATTACAGTACCCAATAAACGATACAAGCCATACGATATAACATGTTCCATCAATCTCGCCGTTCTTTCATACACAGATTTCTTTGATCAAAGCGGAATCAATTTTTCTTTAATCAAAGGTTGAAAGTATTTTTTCGTAAGTTTTTAATTTTGAAAATTAACTATTGTTGTATAACCGAACCTTCTAATCAGTCTATTAAAACAGAAAATACAAAATCGATTAAATGATTTAATTATAAAGCTGAATTAGAAAACAAAAGGCATCTCATTTATAAACATTAATTACCGAAACTGTTTCTGCTTTACCAAATTTGTCCAATAGTAGTAAAATGGTGTCAGATAATAGAATACCCTATAGATCAATGAACATTCGCGACAGCACGACAATTAATATTTGCAACTAATGTAATTAACATTCATCGATGATATGATTATTACAATAATTATGAATTATTCATTAAGCATCAAGTATCAACGAAGTTCGTTCTATGCAACATTATGCAATATAGTCTAAAGAACGTATATTATAGCGAATGATGGAGATTTAATGAGATAAACGATATTCGTAACGAGAGATGGAACGTAAATGATCCTCAAAAGGACAGCGTACATCAAAAGCATTTAATAGAAAGTTAAATCATCACATTGCAAATATATCTCACACAAATATTAATTCCATTTTCCTCAAAATGACAACGCGGACAATTGGTACGTGACTCGCGTAAACCAATAGCAAAATAAACGATGAAGGTAAATTAGTCTTCAAACAATGAAAGTTACTATCTTATCTGCAACGATTTCATACCTCAAATAGCAAACAATAAATCTTACTGCTCATAAATAAAGTCAAATATTTTCTCCCACCCAAAATCATATATTAACTCTTTGCAATCTTATTTATTTCTTACTTTTCAATTATTTTAGAAATAAGCGAACATTAAATATCTCAATTTAATTTAATCGACCAACGTAACATGGATTCAAAGAATTTTTATTAGAGGAGAAAGTGATATTATGGCTACTGTAGACATTACGACTATCTCTATTATCTCTGTTATTAGGTGACGAATTCTAACAATTGCTTATGGAATTATTCGTTTAGCAGTCTGCCATTTTTTACTGGCGTAAATATGTTAATAGACAGTAGCTGACAATTGTCATAATGCATTTTTACATTTGAGTACTTCGAAACTTTTTCAAGGAACATTTTAACAATTATATACACATACGTCCCTATTGATTTTAAACTTGAGCGTATTATCATACGAATGTGTGTAAACTCGAGCATTTTTGTTCTTTAACTTTTTATTCGGCTGTTTCGAGTTATGCAAAATCAAACAATAATATGAGATTTTGTTAATACAGCTTTTTAAACGAAATTTTAATATCAAAATATTTCTACGATAAATCGATTTTAGAGCCACTCTAAAGGGCTGTGTTCAGAAACATTAGAGATATCACTTTATCTTTGTTGTTTAATGTTAAACAAGGATAAAATAATATCTCTAATGTTTCTGAACGCAGGAAAATTCTAAACAATAGGAAATTAAAAATATATAATTTTATAACAAAATACTGTGTGTTTAAACTAAATCAATTTTTAAACTTTATTTTTGGGCTAGTCATATTACCTCCACTTTTCCTCTTCCACCGATTTTGCAATGCGTCACATTTTTATAAATCACGTCCAAGTAATAAATATTCCATTACTTGAATTTAGAATCTGTTAAACACTTTGACGAATATAACAGTTCAAGTTTCAATATTAATTAGGGTAAAATCGCCTATTATGGGATAGGTTTCTAATATGAGATAGCGAGATTTCTGCTACATTAATAAACGCAAGTGGTTGGTACTATCATAAACTTATTACTCTTGGGGTGAAATCTA
>QKQZ01015701.1:0-16880 GCA_003595255.1 Solenopsis fugax | reverse complement strand
GGCTTAGTTTTTGAGATATTTTGCTGTCCAAGTTAAAATGGGACACCCTGTATATACATGTATATACACTGTAATAATTTTAATAGCATCTTCCTTACCTAAAAGTAATACAAAATGTCGAGGCTGTAATACCTTTAAATGAGAAATATTTACAGTAGGGTAATGGTTATTATAAATATATACGAATTAAATAGTGATTTAGTCTAAAGTTCGCATGCTCAGGAACGGTACATCACATAATAACAGTGGATGCGCTTGCAAACTTCTTATTATTTATTACATTGCAATAATTACTATGATGTTGAAATACTTTATTGATTGAGCCATACTTAAATAATAAATAAGTATATGCATTGTACATATCATAATCATATTAAAAAATATTACAGGATATTAAAAATAATTATAACGAATTGTCAAAATTTATGAGATAGAACTTTAGAGAAGAGATACACATATAATTCATACAACTTGGTAAAGTAGAAGAGTAATGCCAGAAGTCAATTAATTACTTTTCTACTATCATTTTATACAGAGTTTTCGTTATTACTTTCAAGGGGATAAAAAACTAGCCAAATATAATGATGGGGTAAATATACCGAATAGGACCAGCCCCGATGACCTTGACCTTGACATATGTTATCAAGGTCATGGCCCTAAGTAACCTCCAACAAGTTTTAGTCGTCGCTCGTTTTTCGTTAAAAAGTTTTATAAATAAAACGAAATTTCTACCAATTTTAGTTTCATACACATACTTTATTCAACAATATTATTACTAATTGGATATATATCATTCATAATTTGTCCACCCCACTCCCCCCCTGCCTCGCGTGCGTAACGAGGTCTACAGATATACTGTTTCACATAAGTTTGCAACTTTCCACGCGAAGCGAGGCCCACCTCATCCCCTGCTTCACGAGCGGAACGAGGTCTACAGATTTACTGTTCGCAAACTCATGATGGTTATCAAGACATAAGAGTGACCTAAGACAGCGTACCGTTACCAGATTAATGCAGTGAAGATGACTTATAGCGTTTTTTACTGGGCAGAACTGAGTGCGCACTAGAAACTCGCCGAGTTTAGGCAACACTACCCGACTGCACTGAAAGTGCGAGTTTTTTTGCACTCCCAACTAAACACGTCCATTATTCTCAGTGTAGTTTTATGGCGCATTGTGCCGCTGTATTTGATACCATTTCATACAAAAATTTATAATTTATTATGGAAGGTTTGACCAATTCAACTATTTCTTTTAGAGTCAACAATAATATAGTAACTTTAACCCTTGAGCCTCTTGAAATAGATTTATACAATAAAATAAAAATTATACAGTAATATAATTCAATTATTATTAATATAGAACATGTAAACCTGGCCAATTGATGTCATTATTATTTAAGGAACTTTTTTTGGAAATTAAAAATATTTACTGTTCGCATACATTACAACAAGTGTTTCGACCTTTCGTTCGGATCCTCTTTAGTGTTCTTTTGTAAACAAATAATATCCGCAATCCGTTATATGTGTTTAATGTGATACATAATTAATAATTTTAAGGTAAATATATTTTAATTAATATTTTTACAATACAAATGAAGATTTTAAGATAAATACATTTTTATTGATTTTCTTCTGACTTGCTTATTATTTTAATCAGTCCTTGCATCAGAATTGAGGACATTATTGTTTACAAATCAAAAGAATACTAATGAAGAGGACCCAAATGAATTCTGTATGAAATTCTATTCACTTTTGTACTATCTGGGTTTATTCATTATATAACGAGTCAAGGTAACGTGTTACTTTTGTTCGTTACATAACAAGTCATCTAACGAGTTACTTGTCAAAAATGATTCCTGGTGTTACCATTACCGTTAGCAAAAATTGTAACGTCATTATCAAATCGTTATAGAAAAATAAATAAAAATAACGGTGACTCATTACTTGTAACGCGTTACTTCCCATTCCTGAATCTCTATATTTCAATGTGATATGAAATCAAAAGCGTAATATATTTAAATTACACACTTCCCTTAAAAATATTTAACCGTTTAACGGTATTATTTTGTGAATCAATAATTGCAACGATATGTTTCGATGCTTCCGCTTGAACCGGATGCAATCCGCTTGATCCCGTTTGACCATGATATCTGTGGCGTTAGCACGTTTTATTAAAAAATAAAAAAACAATGATTGTTCTAGTACTTTTTAATTCTACAGTTCCTGATAAAAATTAAAAAACGTTCTGCATTTCTGATACCAGAAACAAAAAATATAAAATGTGCTAACTTCACGTTCCAGCATGACACATTCTCCTCTAAAATACCGAAAGTCGTCGAATATTACATAACAATATCTGGTAAGAGTTAGTTCTAAGTTATTTTCATATTTATATAGCATTTTAGGGGATAAAATTCTAATAATTAACAATTTTTTAAATAATTAACAATTTGCAGTTTTGAATATTCATAGCAGTACGACACTCAGTTGAAATGTGTCATACTGATAATTTTCAGCACTTCTGATAATAGTTCTGGCTTGTTCAGTTCGAGTTCCATGTGATTAAATCATTTTTAAAAGTTGTTCCGTTTTATAAATATTTTGGAGCAATTTTAATTTATAAGGTGAAACAACTTTTAAAAATGATTAAATCACATGGAATTTGAGCTGAACAAGTCAGAACTATCATCAGAAGTGCCGAAAATGATTAGCATAACATATTTCTATTGAGTGTTGTGCTATTACGAATAAACTGCATTATATGTATCTTCGATTTATAGCGTTCTACGTCGCTTTCCGATCTCTAACCACACCGCTCTCTATTCTCCCACAGATTATCTGTCAAATCTCGTAGTCGGATCTCTCTATCTATACCATCTCTCAAACTCTTTCATGGTCTTCCTTTTCTTCTTCCATGCGGTATCCCATTTAGGATTTATTTCAGTATTCTATTATCTGGCATTCTCTGCACATGACCGTACACACTAATTGTTTTACTTTAATATCAATTATTGTATGCATCCATTATTTCTCGAATTCTGTGTTGTTCACTTTGTCTCCCTTTGATCTTCTGCTGGAAAATCAAGGCGAGACAAAGTGACCTCTAAAAATCCATTTCTGTCGTTACTAACTTTTCCGTTTTTACTTTTATTTGCCAAACTTTGCTGCCGTAATATATGATGCTCTTGCCGATGGTATTATATATTCTCTGTTTATTATCCTTAAATATGTTTTGATCCTAGAGTATCCTATTCATCATCGAAATTTTTCTTCTACCCTAGTTATTTCGTTCTTTTATAACTTTATCTAGTATTCCATCCCGCGTTATTTTTAGTCCTAGATATTTATATTACTCACAACACTGAATTATTCTTCCGCCTTCAAGTGATATATTTTGTTGTTCTCTTTCTATACATCTCTTCGGTTTTTCCTACATTTATTTCCATACGCCATTTTCGATATTTCTCTATTAGTCAAAACTGCATTAAAAATACTTAATTGTTGGAATTTTACCTTGAAACGCTATATAAATACATATGAAACTAACTTAGAACTAATGGGAACATCTTAACAGATGTAATATTCGACGGCTTCCGGTACTTTAGAGGAGAATGTGCCGTGCTGGAACACGAGTTAGCATTTTTTTATTTTCTATGTTTCTAATATTAGACATGTGGAACTTTTTTTTAATTTTTATCAGAAAGTACAGCACTATGAAAAGTGCTACTGGAGTAATCATTGTTGTTGTTTTTGTTTTTTTTTGTTTTTTGTTTTTTGTAAATTAATAAAACGCCGTATTACCTTCACAGACATTTGACCACGTTACTATTGATCAGTACTTAGAATTTTTCCAAAAATGAAAGAAAATTATACAACGTTTGTAAAGTGCGCAAATTAAAGGTAAAGATTCACGCATTTGAACGCTGTAAATGCGATTTTTAATTCATGGAACTTCGCAAAGTTTGTAAAAAATTTTCAGATTTGCATCATCATTTAAATCCGTATAGCTTCATAAAAAAATCAATAATTCGTTTAATGAAGTAGATTTCAAAAATAGAGATTGCAAATTATAAAATGCTTTTGGGAAAATTTCATTATCATTTTTTACAAAGTTACACATTCTTGAAATTTGTCTACTTTTGAAAATCAGAATAGATGATGCTTTAATTTTATTGTCGAGTGTATTGTATGTACATGTGTATATAGTATGTATATGAATATACAGTAGGATCCCGTATAACGCGAATTAAAAATTGCGCTCCTATATAACGTGATTAGAAAAAAGAGTATTTATTCAGTTCTATCATGTTGTTTAAAATAGAATAATTTGCATATTATTTTCTGTTCTATTAAAAAAGAGTATTCAATTCTAACATATTATTTAAAATAGATTAAATTGCATATTATTTTCTGCTGCACTAAAAGAGTATTTATTCATTTCTAACTTTTTGCACTCTTGGTTTCGTATAACGCGGAACGTATCTTGCGTTATAGGGGGTTCTACTGTATAATTTAATAAAAATTTTTCTAATTGGTGAATCCAGTGAATAAATTTCAAGCACCAATCGCTACATTTTTATATACTCGTATATATGCATGCATGCAATTATAAAATATATATAATATTTTCAGAATTTAAACAGTGATCCTATCAGTCCTCGTGTCGAAGTAAGGGCATTTGCTGGTCCAATGTCTAAAACACAGGCAGTAGAATTTCGAAAAAAATGGAAAACTCCACCACGTGTTACTCCTAAAAAAGGACAAGGCGATACACATGGTATCAGTAGTCCTAATATAGCTCTAAGGCTACAAGATACAGAAAAAGGATTGGAACGTGTTGGGAGGTATGCTTAAATTAAATTCAAATCTGATTTTGTAGGAGGTTTTTATAAATTTCTTTTTTAGGAAAGTGGGTAAATATTTTTCATAATTACTTGTTTTTATTCATTATTTAAAGATTGATTTGCTATTTTTTTCAAATATAATATATGAATAGTAACTTAACATAGATAGTAACATAGATCCATTTCATCTTTGTATGATTTATTAGTGACCATGATTCTCGATCTTTTAATAGACTAAAAAATCTTTTTTTCTTTTTTTTTCTTTTTAGAGTACATCGATCGCTATGTAAAGATAAATAATTGATAAGTCTAAACTGTCATAGTTATATCTTAGTACTGAAATAATGTTTCTTGTGTAACTTTATATACAATTTCTAATTCTCTCGAACTGTGTGCTGTTACTTTCGGTTTCAAATACAGTTCTTAAGTTGAGAACTCTAACATGGAATTAAATTGAAAATCAATTTAATATTAGAGGAGGGAGTAATATGCACCCATTTTCATTTTATTAAATAACTTTGTTAATTATTAATATTTTATTGAAACTTTAATGATATATTCGTCAAAGTGTTGTTTAACAGATTCTAGACTCATAGTAATAAAATATTCATTATTTAGGACGTGATTTATAAAAATGTGACACATATCATAATTGGTGGAAGAGAAAAAGTGATGGTAATATGACTAGACCAAAAATAAATTTAAAAAATTCGTTTAGTTTAAAAAACACGGTTTTTGATACAAAATTATATATTTTTGATTTTCCATATATTTAGAATTTTCCTGCGTTCAGAAACAGTAGAGATATTATTGTATTCTTTTTTATAGCGGTTGATGAAGGCCTAGTCAGGCAGAAACTTGTTCCGCGATAAAATAATGTGCATACCCGCGATCATTTGCTGTACATGTTGAAATTCGATATATTTGTATTTTTATAACCTGATTATTTTTGTTCATCCTTGGCCTGATTAAAATTCAGCATTTTATTCATGTTTAAAACATTAAGCATAAAATTATATCTCTAGGTCTCTAGTGGTTTTGAACACAGTCCTCTAGAGTGATAATCGATTTATTGAAGAAATATTTCGATATGAAAATTTCATTTAAAAAATCTATATTAACAAAATCTCATGTTATTGTTTAACCCTCACCCTGTAACGTGTTTTTTGGCTTCTGTTAACTGTAAAGGGGGTCAATAATGTTCAGCATGGTTTTTTTAATGGAGTAAGTGATTAAAAAAATATTTAAAAAATTTATGTAGCTTCCTTAACTATGCTAAATGAAGGATTTATACATTATTTAACATATCTATTTGTTTAAATATTTTATTTTTGCAAACATATTAACCAAAATGCGAGTATGATAGTAATATATTCAAAAATTTGTAACTTTTGAACAAATCAATGAAATTTAATAAATTATTATTGAAAAATAAAGTTTAAGGTTCATATTTTAATTTAAAAAATATGCCAACAAATTTTTTTAAATTTAATTGCTTAAGTTCGAGACATGAAGTCTTACAATTTTAAAATTTATAAGAATAAGCGTTTGTCATTAAAAAATATTTGATTTTAAAAAATTCATTTTTATTCAAAATCTATAATCTCATCTCGTCCTCACTATTATCTTGTCCAAAATATGTATCATTTTGAGGATGAAAATTATTATATTATAATATCTCTTCGACACAGCAACGTACCATTTTTTTCCAAGATAAAACTGAGTAAAAATGTTTTCATTGTATATATGTTTTACTTGTAAAAATAGTCAACAAACACGAAAAAAATCATTTTACTTACTTGTACAACAAATATATGTAAGATATTCTCTAATAATCTGTAAAATACTCCTAATGTCAGGCTGCTTTGAAATCTGTTGTCGACCGAAAAATAAAGGAGCTGGTTTGATTTGAACTCGAGATCCCTTGTTCCGACTAGTACTCTCACCACTAGACCAAGACTCAAGTGGTATTGTGGTATTTTCATTATAGGGAATTCTATATAGGGGAAGGTGGGGTAAAACAGGACAGTTAAGTTTTGAGAGTGAATAAAAGCTAAGTTTTCAGAATTAACGAGTTATCTTTATTTTTATAAAAATCTTTGGACATTTGTACTTATATAATAATTATCATTAAAAGAAAATTTTAAAGTATTATTTAATTAGACTGTATTTAATAAAAACCAAAAAGAGGCATTTCTCTCCATCTTGTTCGCCGGGTCGGATAAGATAGGGTATCCCCGCGGGCAATATGGGGAGAAATCTCTTTTTGGTTTTTATTAAATACAGTTTATAATACTTTAAAATTTTATTGTACCTATGCGTTTTAAGTTTTTCGCATACGTTTCTTTGGCTCTTTATTTTTATTTTGTACTTTTCTTCCTCTCTTCTTTTCTTTCTTCTCCTCTATCTGTTTCCTCGATCTTGTATCTTTTTGTAGTTCGTTTTTATACGATGAGGATGTTATTACTGCAGTTTTTCCACGTTTTCTCGACACACGCATTTTACGTTGTGTAACTGGTACAGGCATTAGTTCTGTAGGGCTAATTAATTGAAAAGAAGTATTTTTTTCTGGTTCTGGAGTGTCATTATTCCGTTGATGGTCAGGCCAAAATGAACAACTTGGTTGAGCGTTATCTAAATGATTTATAATCTGTTCTTCGACCAATTGGACTGATTCTGTGACATTTAAAGGAATATCTGTTGTAAGAGATGATAGAAAATCAAGTTCTGTAAAAACAGTGGCATCATATGGCCAGATGCCACACTTTTTGAAACCATTAATAGCCGTTGTCAGAGTCGCTGCCTGAATGAAAGCTTTATTAAATAACTCTGCCACTTGATATGTAGTAACAATGCGTCCAGGATTTGAGCGAAGCCATGAAGAAATAGCTTGATCGTAATAAGCGCTTAGAGGTTTCATAAAAATCACATCAAGTGGCTGAAGGCGATGTGTAGTATGGGATGGAAAGCACAGTATGATTACGCCATTTGCTCTTGCTTCGTCAATTAATTCTATGCTCTTTGTGTGAGTGTAATGTCCATCCAGAAGTAACAAAACAGGACGATCTTTAAATGCGTTGTTGAAAATCATGAATTTTCTAAACCATTGCAAAAATAGCTCAGCTGTTATTCATCTAGTGTCACTACACATACCCCAAACACCCGAGAAAGTATTGATCATTAATTCTGGTTTCATCCTCTTGCGAGAAAACACCAACATTGGAGGTATGTAGTGTCAGCCGCGCTGAAACATATTTCGGCTGTGATCGTCGCACCTCGGTAAGCAGAAACCAATGCACCTACTTTTTTCCTTTTTGCGCTATTAATTTGGATTTTGTTTTTGGAACAATTGATATTCCGGTCTCATCACAATTGTACACACGATCAGCAGTTAATTGATTTCGTCATAGATTTTACCTAATAAATTATAGAAATTTTCGACTACAACTTTATTAAAACCTGCAGCTCTAACTGCTGATGTGCTTTCAGGTTTTCTAATCGACAAGTCTGGATGATTTCAAAAATCCATGTAACCAGTCTTTGCCAGCTTTATTTTTGTCTTCATTAAAAGGATGCCTTTTCTTGTTTTTCGTTGCTAATTGGTAAGCTAAAATCTTCAAATCTTCAGTTGTGAGTCCAAAAAGTCTGCGTTCCATATCTTTTAAATACTCAACCAGTTCAACTTCTTCCTTAGCTGAAAATATAGGAGACTTCGGCTCTAAACGTACCATGATTTCTTGAATGTTTCCATTGTCACGTGCTTTTTTATTTTTCTTTCTAGCATTGTCTGTGGCACAAAAAATGTTTTCGCCGCTAAGTAATAATCCATCTTTCCTTCTAATACACTTGTGATTGCGTTACGCATTGCTGTTTCAGACCAATTTCCTCGGTCTGTCTTACGTTTGTAATTTCTGACCATCCTATAATACAAAGAAAAAATGATGAAAATAATACTAGTCATATAAAGAAAAGTAATTTATTTACACTTCGTGTTTATTAGATAATATTAAATAAAAGCTAAAAGTGTTTTTTGCAACATAACCTAAGAAGATATTACATTGTGTCAAATGTCTCAGCTCAACGTACATAATCAAAGGATTAATGTCTTTTTTCGGTGATTTATATACCTTACCTGATTTTATTGCTCTGCATATTATGATTTGACTCTTGAAAGATTTTCTTTTGTCAACCGGCGAATACAATAGCAATAACGGTGGCGAGATAACAGACATAACTCAATATATCGATATTACTCGATAGTGCATATCGCCGTCCGTGATTGGCTGTCCGATGAAGAGTATTGCGCTGTGAATGGCTGAGGTCAATAACAATATAGGTACACACTCGTGCTGCACTCAGTTACACTACTCTGTTCTATCCCCTTCTTGCCCGCTGTTGTAATTGAAATGATACCAATAATATTCCAAACACTCTGTTTACAAAAGTAGAAAATAACATTCTTACCTATGTATATTTAATGATCCCCTTGGGGTTACATATATTTACAGACTTACTACTACCTCGACTTACATCTAGCTTACATCTAACTTTACCTAAAAAAGACTGCCTCGCTCGCCTTCTTATCCTAAAAACCGCCTCGCTCGTACGCTCGCATCCTCGCACGCCTTGCCTATCCTATCCCCGCTCTCGCTCTTGCTCCGTTTCTTCCTATCCGCATATTCTAATAGCTCTCTCTCTCTCTTTATCGCTACCCTAGGCACCTCCGCTTCCGTTTACAATCTTCTAATCCTTCCACTTTTCCTCATTCATTCACTCATTCACTCTCTCATTCTCACCCTCTACCCCTGTCTCTCTGCCATCCCTCCTACCCTCCCCTTTCCGATTTCCCTGCTTACGTCTCCTTCACTTTCCTCCTTCACTCTTTTTCTTTCCTCCTCTACCTCTCTCATCCATCTTTCCCCCTCCCCTTTCTCCCCCAAAATCCTCCCACATACCTCCTGCCAAGTTTCTTCCCCTCTTTCTCTCCATGTTCTACACCCCTCCCAAACGTGTTCCCAGGATTCCACTCCCACATAACCTACATAGTTTCCTATCTTCTTCCTCCCAATATCTTCCTTCTAACATTTCGTTTCCCAACCTATACCTCACAACCCTCTTCCATCTGCTCTCCCCCCATCCCTTTTCCAAATATTTTGGAATTCCCTCTCCTTTTATCCAACCATACCATCTACTAAACCTCGCGTTCCTGATCCTTTCCCACCTCTCTTCTCTCTGTCTTTCACTATCTCCTCTCTATTTCCTCAAAACTCATTCTTTCCTTTCTCTGTCTTTCTCAATCCTGTATCCCCACTCCTCTCTCTCTAAAAAAACTATCTCCTTCTCCCACCTCGAACCATCTCTTTCCTTTCCTTTTTCCATCCTCTCCTTCATCTCTTCCTCAAACACATCCTTGCTAACACGCTTCCACCACCTTTTTCCAATCTCTCTTCAAACCTCCATGCCCTCCTCCCTGCTCTACTTCTCATCTTCTCTCTCTCTCTGAATTTCTTCTTTTACTAAGTATCCTGGCGTTCTCCTTTTTACTCCCAAAACCTATCTTAAATATCTCTCGTGTATTCTCTCCACCTCCTTCCTCTCCTTCCATCCCCAAATCTCCGCCCCATACTCCATCACTGTCCACACTAAGATGTCAAACATCCACACTAAGATGTCAAACATCCACACTCTCCTCTTCTAGTCCCTCCCAAACCTTCTCTTCCCAATACCCCACACTTGCTCCATTACTGCTGTCGCCTTTGCCACCCTCTCCCTTATCTGCGCTTCCTGACCTCCATTCTTTTGAAACACATAACCAAGATATTTATACTCCTTCACTTCTTCTATCTTCTTTCCCTTCCATCTCCACATTCAACCTTATTTATCTTCCCCCTCCTTCCCTAAATCTTAATACTTTTGTCTTCTCTACATTTAGCTCTAACCCTTTTTTATCCATGTAACTTTCCAACCGTTCCAACATACTTTTCATCTCTCCTTCCCCCCTCCGCCAGTAACACCACATCGTCTGCATACGATAGGGTATATACCCTGCTCCCCCTACCTTCACCCCGCCCCATTTCACCCTTCCCATCTCTTCCTCTAAGTCCGCAACTAACAGATTAAATAGAATAGGGCTCAGTAGGCACCTCTGCCTCACCTCTCTTGCTGTCCAGAATTTTTCTCCCATTTCTTCACCTACCCTTACTTTACTCCTTGTTTCCCTCACTACCTCTGCGACCCTTTTCACCAACCCTTCTCTTACCCCTCTCTCCCTCATTGCTTTCATTAGAATCTCCCGGTCCACCGAATCAAACGCGGCTCTTAAGTCTACAAATACTGCCACCAACTTTCTTCCCTTCTTTTCTATCTGCCTGTTCACCAAGTAATTTAATATATAAATGTTATCCAACGTCCCCATCTCCTTCTTGAACCCTATTAATAACATTCTTACCTTATAGTCCATTAAATTTTTTCTCAGAAACACATATATTCACAAGAGAACTACTAAAATTTAATACTAATGTCACGCATGAAAAAATGAGATAAAATCATAAGGAAATCGCCAAAAAGTATAAATTATGATCTATCTCAACGCAGCTGTCTACTTTGCTAACTCGTAGGTAACTTTCAATGACCGAGGAGCCGCATCTAATACATATGCTCGTTTGTGATTTCTGCATTCGAATCGCGCGATATAGGGGATACCCCGTTTTACCTCCCTTCCCTTTCTTGCCCCACCTTCCCCTACATTTCTAAGAATCTTACATATATGTTATCTGTAAAGGGGGGGGGTTTATTTTGTCCGCGCTCGACTTTTATTGTTCGCTATTCAGCGACAGAATGACGCATTTTGCCACGCTTTCATGGGCACCTTCCTGTACCCTATAAGAACGGAATGGCGCGTCCATACTCACTTGTTTTCAAGATATTTATAATTTTAAAAATCTGGAGAAAAATGATCTCCCTTTACAGGTTGAAGGTTAACCTTGCATAACTCAAAATGTGTACAGCCGAATAAAAAGTTAAATAAAAAAATACTCGAGTGTACATACATTCGTGTGATAATACACTCAAGTTTAAAAATAATGAGGAAATAAATGCTGAAATGTACCTCGAAAAAGTTCGAAGCGTTTAAAAGTAAAAATGTCATAACAATTGTCATCTATTGTATATTGGCATATTAGCGCCATTAAAAAAGCGACAGTCTACTAAACGAATAATTCCATAAGCAATTATTAGAACTTCTAACAACGAAGATAATAGGAATAGTTTCCATGGTATACAGGGTGTAATTAAACGATCGAACCTGGAGTATACCATGAGATAGAGGACATGAATCCAAATCGAAAAGTCCTGCGTCATTTTTTTATCTGAGCCTTCTGTTCGATGTTATACGATGTTAAAGTTAGCGAATCAGCGTTCGTCTATAGAAGGAAAGCAGGGACGTACAATAGACGGACGGAGCGGAACTGACAAACTACGCGGCGCGCGGCGGGAGAACAACGATGAGCAGCGAAACGGCTGTAATCATCAAACACACACTCTCTCTATCTCTCTCATTCTCTCTGTCTCTCTCTCTCTCTCTCTCTCTCTCTCTCTGTCTCTCTACTCTCAAGTAAATAATTTGCTTGAATGGTCCTAATCAAGTATCATATTTACTTGAACCATGAAAATTTTTTTTACAGTGTACATAGAATAACTTGCTTTTATACAATAATTTCTCGTTAATTCGATCAATTAGAATTAGTATTAAAAACATATCGTTTGTTTTTTTCAAACTTTATATTCAAGTGTAATTATCCATTAAACTATTTTTAATATCAACTTCAATAAATCTTATTTAAAGGCATAGTTCGCCGTTATCTTGATGAAACGTTCCCCCAATGGTTTGGAAAAGGTTCAGTAACTCCGTGGCCTGCTCGATCTCCGGATTACAATCCGTGTGATTTTTTTTCTTTGGAGAGGAATAAAAGAAAAAATATTTATGCACCGCAAGACAGCTGACGAGATGACGGAATTGGTATTCCGCACTATTGAAAGAATTATTAATATTCAATTTCAAAGGGCTACAGAAAAGAGCAAGAGCGTGTATCGAAGTGGGAGAAGCACACTTCGAACATTTATTATAACTAGAATGAAATAAATAATTAATTCACATTAAATTGATAAATTATTACAAAAACACCGAAACGTTTATTTTAGTTGTGCACCTTAGGATTTTAAGATTTTTTTAAATAAGGTGTAGAGAGACAGAGAGAGAGAGAGAGAGTGTGTGTGCGTGCGTGCGTGCGTGCGTGCGTGCGTGCGTGCGTGCGTGCGTGCTTGTGCGTGTGTATGTTTGATGATTACAGACGTTTTGCTGCTCATCGTTATTCTCCCGCCGCGCGCCGCGTAGTTTGTCAGCTCCGCTCCACCCGTCTATTGTACGTTCCTGCTTTCCTTCTACAGACGGGCGTTGATTCGCTAACTTTAACATCGTATATCATCGAACAGAAAGCTCAGATAAAAAAAATGACTCAGGACTTTTCGACTTGGATTCATGTCCTCTTTCTCATGGTATATTTCAGGTCCGATCGTTTAGTTACTTACACCCTGTATACATATATTGTTGCGTGCCCGTGACCCTGAACTCCGTGGATTTCCGTTATCCCATATTAACAGCTGGATGACGGAAATCGATATAAAACAATTGTGAGTCGCACGTTAGCGACGTTGTTGTTGTGGTTCGGCTTTGAAGCTGACAACGCTTGTTTACGATTTCTGTGTAATTCTTCAATTAAACCGCAGTTCATTTATTAGGAGAGTCTTCTTAATTTTCGCGAGTGCCGCGTGTGTGTTCTTGTGTCGCGCGGACGTAACAATATAATATCCCCCTCTCCTCTACCAAGGTCAAGGAGACAAGTGTATCAATTCAAGATTTAGGGTCTGAAACCAAATTGAAAAAATAGTAAAATCTTGTTCCTTTCAATAAATAAGCGAAGGCGGAAGTAGATGACTTTCTCCAAAGTTTTAAGGATATACGACAGATAAGTCTAACATCTCTGAGGTTTGAGAACAACTTAAGATTCATACTATGCCTTCGAAAAAACTCCTTTTCTAAATAAGTTGTTGAAAATTTCGATCCGGTAAAGATTTTAAAACATTGTAATCAATTTGATCGAGGCCTGGAGCAGAATTTCTTTTCATATGCTTAAGCGTTAGATAAACCTTGTCATAGATGATCTGACGATCTAATGGACGAAAGTTATTTAATATAATATATCCTAAATCCTTCTGTAACATATGAGAATTACCGTCAGATATATATGTAGGGAGACACAGTTTATGAATAGCCAACTTTTGAGTGGCTAAGGTTTCGTCAGAACTAGGCGGGAAGGAGCATGTACTTCAATTTTTTTTAAATAATTTTGCTAATACCCACACTTTTGTCGCAAAACGAATTGCTCAGAGAAGTCCAACCTTTTCTCTTTTCTTTTTTTAAAACTTTATTATATTTATTCTTGGTATCTTGAACATATCTGAACATTTTCTATGGAAAGAGCATCAGCAAAAAGGTTGGATTTTTTGCCCGTTTTTCGGTTATCGATTTTAGAATCAAATTTTATGCCAAAAGATAGCTTATGATGAGACATTAATCATAGAAAAATTTTACGTTGAGCATACGATTGGTTTCAGAAATATAGAGAGTCAAAGTAGTCACCCATCTACTAAGAAAGTATGACACTAACAACGTTTTATAACACGAATTTTTATTGAATCTTTTCGAAAGTCTGTACTCATGGGTTTTTTGAGTTGCTGATTACGAATCTCATGTCAAATTTTAAAAATCATGATTTTAAAAAATCAAAATGGCGGATATAATATAGCGAAACAAATACTGAAACAATCATTCTATGGAAATACTAGGACAATCATTCTGTGGAAATACTGGAACAATTATTCTGTTGTGGTTTTTTTTGGTTCGCTTACGAATTGTTTGTCAGATTTTAGAAAGTAACGACAATTTTTTAGTGGAAAAAGTATTTTTTTTGATTAGTTTTTCATAAAAATATCAAATTTGATACGTTACATGACGCATAAAGGATAATGTGACAGTTTAACTTGTTATATTTAAAAGCTTTTTCACTGTAGACGTGTTTTTTTTATTGCAATTTCCGTGACTTTTCATAACTACATACCATTACATCCAATAATATAAAAGTTTTCTTTATCAAACAACACACAAATAAACTCTTTACAAAAAATGAAAAGTCTCCAAAACAGTTGAAGATCCCTCACGATGTTTCATATGTTTCCGTACATCGTTAAAAAGTTTATTCTAATATGAGTTCTGCTTTGTTGCTGTTTACCATTTTTTAGACAGTTTCCATAGAAGTGAATGATTATTTCAGTATTTGAATCTGCCATATTAATTTCGCCATCTTGAATATTTTTAATTTGACATCAGATTCGTAATCAGCAGTTCAAAGAACCCATAGGTACCGACTTTCGAAAAGATTCAACAAAAATTTGTACTATAAAGCATTGTTAATATTGTTGTGCCCCTTGTGCACAACGGGGTTGAATTCGGGATTTCGTTCGTCATAAGAGTGAAAACTCACAGGAACGCTGCTTGGACGGGGTAGAGACACACTTCTCTTTCCAACCCAAAAATACTTGAATTTATTTTGTATTGCTTAGTACACGTGGTACTTAAATAGGCGCCTCGATAATTTACGTCTCTGCGCGTGTTATCTCGGGATCAAGTTACGACGAGGCATGGACAACACGTTCGTGAACACGCTTGGACGGTTGTCGATTATACTTTTCACCGCTTTCCGATTCAATGGCTCTATTGCCAAATATTGTTTGTTCAGCACGACCAAAGATTTCGTGCAAATTTGCAGGTCCAAAGATCGATTGCAATTCGAATCGGATAGCGGTTCAGCTTTCGTTTTTTATGCGATAGTCTTTCGAAAGGAAGTTCGAAAAACTATCTGCGTCTTCCGATGTTCTCGCATATCGGCAATTTCCGAAGTGAATGTGCTCGCTTAAACGCATAGCAATGAAATTGCTTCTTGTTGCTATGCATTTGGGTGATAGCTTTGACTATAACAGTATGGGACCGGTGTACTTGAACACCGTACAATTAAACACCGTGCAAATAGACATGATATTTTGGACACGGTTCCATTAGACACCGTTCAGTTGCGCACCGTACACTTGCACACCGTTCAGTTAGACACGAAAAGAAGCGCACCGCTCACTAAAGTATATACGAGGGCTAAAGTATATACGAGGGCTGCTGCAAAAGTTTCGGGAAAAGGTATGAAAAAACAGTTAAAGNGGGAAAAGGTATGAAAAAACAGTCAAAATAAAGTAAAAATGCACTTATTACTTTTCAAAATATTCTCCCTTACAATCAATACATTTTTGGAACCAGTTGACGAAGTACTTTTTCCATTCAGAAGATGGTATATCAGAAACGTGACTTTT
The DNA here is from genome assembly GCA_003595255.1 of Solenopsis fugax. Lineage (NCBI taxonomy): Eukaryota > Metazoa > Arthropoda > Insecta > Hymenoptera > Formicidae > Solenopsis > Solenopsis fugax. The sequence goes on along the minus strand of QKQZ01015701.1, from coordinate 563 downwards.
GAATGCTTCCACAGTCTCTTCAGGTGTTGAAAAACGGGTTCCACGCATTTTATTCTTGACAAACGGGAATAAAAAGAAATCATTTGGACTTAAATCAGGACTGTATGGACAATGAGTCATTATTTCGACGTTTTGCCGCTTCAAATAATCGATAGTTTGTGATGCTGTGTGAGATGATGCATTGTCATGGTGAAGGATGATTCGACGTTTTGCATTAGTTTTCCTGATTTCATTGATGACTTCCGGCAAATAAATGGTTGTGTACCAATCAGCATTGACCGTTCGACGATCCTCTAAAGCGACGATAGCAACATGACCAGTAACACCGAAAAAAGTGGCGATCATTTTTTTCGAAACACTTCGTAAACGGACAACTTTTGTTGGATTCAATTCATCTTGGAATACTCAAACACTCGATTGTTGCTTAGTTTCGGGCTCATGCGAATAAATCCAAGTTTCGTCACCTGTGACGATGTTATAATCCAAATTTGAAGCACCATGGTTGAATTTTTTTAGCATTTCCTTGCTCCATTTAACACGAGTCGCTTTTTGAGCTTCGGTCA
>QKQZ01015700.1:0-21739 GCA_003595255.1 Solenopsis fugax | reverse complement strand
AGCGAATAAGAGTAAGATGAAATTAGGAATTAGTGATTAAGTAAGTTAAGTACGTTAAAAAACTGTATAAGCGGGAAAATGTTCAAATGTTCAAATGTAACCTCTTAAGGGGAACAATGAAAGTATACGATTATAAAATTTCAATTAATTATTATAAATATTTTGCACATCTTATGAATATTTTTGTGCTATCTGGACTATTCTTATTTAATAAATTAAAGAAGTTGAAAAATTTAATATTTGTCGTAATCCCAAGCAGAACAACGAGTCACAATAATGTCAAAATAGCATCAAAGTGAATCATGATTGAAAATATGAAAGAGTAAAATATAAACAAAACAATTTAAGAAACTATAAACGTGTAAAGTGATCTGATATTATCAATACTCATTATTGTTTAAAATATGTAATTTGCAAAAGAAGATCGTGCAAATGATACTCACGTTTTTCAATCCGGTAAAAAATTTTTTGTATATAATTATGCACAATTATATATAATTATATTTAATATATAATTATATATAATTATGTATAATTATATACAAGAAATTTTTTACCAGCCCGAAAAATTCGTTTTTAGCAGATTTTATATAGAAAGAAGCCATGAATATATAAATTATAAGTTTTTACTTCTTTAATAATTTAATTGAGATCCTCTTTCTCTCGTCTTCGTTGGTCTTCTTTTGTTACGAGGTGTATCAAATTGAATAGATATGCACAAGCACGAGAACGTTTATTTCTAGTAATCTTACAGAGTAGGAAAGAGTTTGGTTGTTTGGTGAAAAGAGTCACAGGTTTGATCGGTTAATAAACTGCAAGTTTATTTGCAATGTTATGTTACACGGATGGTATAACGGCGATAACGGAACAATATGTGTACATGTGTGCGCGTGTACAGCGCGTGCTTGCGCGCTCGCATTGTGTGTACGTCTCTGTCTGTGTACGGTCTATCTATACATATCTTTATATCTAATATCCGCACTCTGTAAAATATAATAATAATATAATAATAATAATACGGCGAATTCCGCGCTCACATGCGTCGTTCTATCACTCGTTCCCCGTGCATTTTCCTTTAGGAGTCCGTCGCATACGAACGATGCACGTGTTGCTCGTAGCCGCATTAACATTCAGAGACTGATGACAAAATAGAGAAGAAATAAGTACAACTATTGTAGCTTATGATGAGAAGTGTATCTTATTGCCGAGCCTCAGACGCGGAAGATTATCCATTATTTAGATAAATTCAGGATGATCCACATGGTAGGAGGACGGGCGGTGGAATTTGACGGTCGTAACGAGCGGCTGTACGTAATAGATTTTTGGCAGTGTCGTCTCGCTTCGTGGGTCCGGCTTCGGGGGCCGGGGAGAAGCATTTCGCATTTGTGCGTGGATCCCTTTCCCGGAGCTAATCCGGATTATGATTTTGCGGAGGCGTAAAACGTAATTAGGCTCTTTATCGGATAGGCTTGGTTGGAGTGAACATCGTTCCTCCTCGATCGTGCTCTGTTATTAACATCGCAAATGTAGACGGAGAGATATAAGCCCGCCTACAATCAACCGTTCGACACGGAAAAAGCCCCGTGTACTTATTAATTATGGAAGTCGTTACGCGGAGGTTATGTGACGATCACGGATCTCTTCGGCTCGGAGACGCATGACGGAAGAACGATCAGCAAGGGAAGAAGAGACGCATGTAATTCACGGGATAAATATATATATATATATTTTTTTATATATACACGTGTATCCGTTGTGTGACCCGTGTGACCGATTAAATTATGGAAGGACGTAGGAGATACAAAAATCCGTCTTGCCCTCTCAGCGCTCGAATGTTGAACGACGCTATTCCGGTTGTAATCACATATTCTTGTATCTCCTACATTTTCCGAACTGATCAAATTGATCACCTGCTCGAATGAATTTGATCTGCATCCCAGCAAACACAGACGCAATTGTTATATAACATATTCGTAAATGTAATGATTTTACGTCTATGTTATGTGACAGTTACATTGGTCAGCTGGGCCACACACATCAAGGGGAAAAAAAAAAACGCTTGTGAACGACAGTCGAAGCGATCGTTTGTTCTGTACGATCCGGACGCAGACTCGAAGCAAGGATTGATATCGGTATATAATTTTTCGCTAAACACACAAAATGTCGCAAGCCAGCCAAGTAAACGCGCGTTAACACAATTATCGCGACGACTGTACACAATATTATCTATATACACATTATCCATGAATTTACACAAGTGCAAGGTACTACCACGCTACGCCCCTCTCTCTCTCTCTCTCTCTCTCTCTCTCTCTCTTTCTTTCTCTCTCTCTCTCTCTTTCTCTCCCTCTCTTTCTCTAAATCATAAATACGACAGACAGACGGACAAGACACGCATTGTAGCGAAAAGTGATTGTAAAACTCGAAAGGGTCTGAGGCCACGGCAACTGAGGTATCTGTGAACAAACGCATATTCACCGTCGTTGATTTAGCCTTCGTGCATGCATAATATGATCGACGGATCCGGACCGTTGTCACATGCACAACGGAGCCTCTTTCTTTTTATTTAATTATTCTTTTTTTTTCTTTTGTTCTCTTCCATCACTTAACGGCTTAACAATTTGTCGTCGTTTTTATCTTCGTTTTGATATCCCTTAACTACCGGTAATCATTCCCGTTCATTAAATCGAAGACGCGTTTTTTTTTCTTTTTTTTCTTCTTTTTCTTTATGTATTTGTATTTCGTTTTGTACTTGTACTGTTCAGCAAGGCAGCGTGTTGCACTTTGTTTACATTATATAATTATAGTCGGGCCGTGATTGTCCACCGAAGATTCCACAACGTCGCGAAATTGTGCGGGAATTCTTGTCGAGAAGCGTTGATCCGTTGCGTGAAAACTTAATACGGACTCGTGCTGACGGCGTCATTTTCTATTAAAGTTAAATCACTCGACTTCAATGAGTAGGTTGACACGATGGGATGTAAAAAGCGTGGGTGCACTCGAATCTCGACATAATGTGTTTTAAGATAATTCTGGGAAATGTCATTACAGCTTGCAGCTTCTAATAAAATTACTTACTACGGGGAAATAAATGTTAACTATTAAACAATTAAATATCGATTACCATACACTTATATTTATAGAAATTTTAGAACTTGTATTTCAATTTGTTAAAAACAATATTAGAATGTTAAGGTTCATATCTGTATTTTTACAAAAATCTATATCTAATTTAGTGAAAAAAAAAGACATTCGAACTTTACGTTAAGCCTTGCGATTTCCTTGCTTCTCATATTCGAAATAGCGTTCATTTGAACATTACGTCAAGATTCGAGTGCGATGAAGAAATGCAAATACGAAACGGAATGTAAGAAGCAGAATCCACGCTAGAACTACTTCCTTCGCGATAATCTCGTATTTCCATTGGTGCTCTTCAACCTCCATCAGATACAAGAATTTCATCCGAACGAAGAGGAAACCGATAAACGAAAGACCGCTATATCTGCTCTTGCAACACGTGGATCCTTTTGCGTTTCTACGACCCGCTCTACATTTCGACAGCTTATGATCTCTGTGACGATGATGCAACTTAAATTAAGCTTACAATGTAGCGATAAAAAGGGATCGATACCTCGTCGCGTGCGCGTCGGCGAATATTTTGCGACACGAGCGGACGTTTTTCTTTTTTCTTTTTTTTTCGCGAGTCGCAGTCTATACACGTCGTGACTATGTATCTCCCTCCCTCTCACTTCAGATTTGCAGACGAAATACATACGTCACAACAAATTTTCGAATAAATTACTCTTTATAATAGCTATATCGATTATGTAGCAGTAGCGGTATTGGCTGTAAAAAATAATTGCAATGGTGAATGGCGATAATAGCAATATGGTACTCATAATAACAGCAATAGTCATAATAATTATAATTACTCTATAATAGCAGCAATAATATAATAATATAATAATTAATAACTGTGATAATAATAATAATAAGTCAATAAGATCCCCTAACACATTTAAACAATCGGTTGTGTAAAACGTCGTAATAGAATACGAAATAAAAATAAGGATCTGAGAAATTAGATATACTAACAAAAGTGTCTATACAATATTTATGCGTACACAGTGTAACATATAACGTACCGTCGACCAGTTCTCGATATCGTACACATTTTATGAACAGAATTTAATTAAACTATAATCTTAAACGTGTATCGATATAACAAAAATTATCGACAATAAATGAAAATAATAGTAATGTAGCAGTACTAATAACAATAATAACAGCAGCAGTAATTATAATAATAATAATAATAGCAATAAAAACTAATATCTCTCTCTTTCACTTTCTTTCTTTTCTCTTCCCTTCGCTTCCTCTTCTTTCTTTCTTATCAGCTTCACTTACTCACTCATTCACTCACTCTCACTCTCTCTCTTTCTCTCCTCATTCTCTTCTACTGATATTCGTAATCATAATTAATAATGATAATAATAAAATAATTATAGCGATGAAAAAATGATGTTATTGCCAATGAAGACGACGTTAGTGAAGATTATGGCTGCTGCGGTGACGATGACGATGACGGTGACAATGAGATAATCGTAATGATACATAATGATATACAATAAAGCATAATATATAAAACTCTCCGGCGATGAATTAGAATACACAAGTATCTCCTTCTTTCTTTCTATATATGGATAGACTCGCGGAAGATATGTTTAATATACGTACAATGATATCCATAATAGTATCAGAAATAACGGACGTACAATGCGTGAAGCGAAGAGTAACGTAACTACTGCGGATGTAAAGTTTCTAAGAGTCGCATGAACTCCACTCCAGCTTGATTTATATTCTCTCTCTCTCTCTCTCTCTCTCTCTCTCTCTCTCTCTCTCTCTTTTCACAGAAGAAAATTTCCTCTCCACTTTCCGTACGAACGGACAGAAACAAATCCGCAGCCGTTACGAGCCCTTCTACCGTGCCTATTACGTTGTATGATACATTAAGAAAATAGCGCATACCTCATTCGTTTACGCTCGTGCGATTTATGATTCGATTACTCGCAACAGCTCGTACACGCTCGGCGTGCCTCCTTAATCTAATATGTACACAGATACATCGTATACATATACGTATACGTATACACACATACATATACATACACATATACACTTCAATTACACGTTGGAGATGTGTTCACGCGGGCTCATCTCTCCCTTTCTCTCTCTCTCGCTCGCACATTCACTCTCTAGAGAAGTACACGTATGTACATTCAAGGGTACATCGAATTCTCCGACGTCGTTTCTCTCGCTGAACGACATATACGACGACGTATACGACATTTGAAATCTCGCTAAGTTTCCCATTGGCCCGAATAATAATTGGATTGTGGTTGATGAATTGACTGTATAGACGGTGTGCCGCACTCGCCAGATATTCGCCGAGCTAAAATGTCGCATCACACGCGTCACGCATTACGCCGACATAATGCGTGCTGATGCCGCGACATAATGATTTTGTCATACATGACAAAATGTGTGTGTTTGTGTGCGTGTGTATGTGTGATATATGTACGGTATACATATATCGTAATATAACAAACTTCATCGCCATTAGCGCGACTTACAAGTATACGTTTCTTCCGAATATCTGACAGGCGAAGCGACCGTCCCCGTAGTCAAACGTTTGAATTCATTCACGGATTTAATTAGTCCCTTAATTATAATCTCGCATATTCGATAAGAACGACATGAGGTAATGCCCTATGTACATAAAAAAGAAAACAAAGTCGACAGTTAGCAATAAAAATTTTTGGTACAAGTAGAAAAGATCCATACTATGTAAGTTCTTAGTTATATTGAGCGTAAATAACCAACCGTTATTAATCCTAGGTTCTCTTGTTGATACGACAATCGTCATTAAACCGACACGACGTTTCTTCTCTAAGAACTATCGCACTATTGGTTACCCATAGACAGTAATGATATTTTCTTTTTCTTAGCGTTTCTTACAATCTCTTTTCATCTTTTTTTTTTGTAATTTTCATTTCTTCCGATAAATTTAAAAACTTTCGTAACAATAAATTTATACTTAAGATTTTGTTAATATTAATTATGGCACAATTTAAATATTTTATTTAAAGTCTTTTTGAAGACATAATAAAAATAAATCTAAGTAGTCTTTCTCCTATGCACGACGTTCTTTTCTTTCTCCTTTAATTTCATATAATTACATCGCTATTTCGTTTTATTGATTAGCATTGATGTACTTCTTACTTCTCTTTGTTTTCCCTTTATAGTTTCGTTTGATCCCCCTTTTGAAAATAAAATTTCTTTTCTCTTTTCTTTTTCGACCGAAGAGTGTTCCTAAACAATCGATTTACAACTTTCTCGGACCCTCGTGATATTCCCCATGCTGGAATTCTACGAACCGCTATTGTTAATTTAGTTACTTTGGCTTTTCAGTTGATACAAACCAAAAAGTTGCGTATTCATTTCGTGAAAAAAAAATTAAACGAAGGAATTAAATGCGAAAACAGTCCAACGAATCTCGGTAGCAACTTATCGACGTATCGTTAAATGCGACAATCGCGATTCTGTATTTTTTTTTCCAAGGTAAATACCACTCGCGTCGAAAAAAGTCTCGCAAAGTTTTCTCGGTGCTCTTTGGTAATATAATATCACATGAAAGAAAACTTTAAACCAATCAAAAAAAAAAAATTCTAATCAGTCGGTTCCCCTAAAAATAGTAATTAAAAAGAACGAGGAAACTAATAGAAATAAATTTGAGTCTTTAAATAAAAAAATCGACGATTAAAAGTTATAAAAATCAGCCTTCTCAAAAAAGTAAATTCGCGTATCAAAGTATTCGTCACAGCGCCAGAAAGTGAACTTGACCTCTTCAGTTATATCGATTCGAATTACGCCGAAGAACCCGTTCGTCGAAGAATGGGTGACTAACTTAGAAGTGGCTTTTCAATGAGTCAAAAGGAAGCTGCTAACAATGCGGGTATGGCGTACCACCAAGGATGTGAACGCACCGGAAGAACGGTCTTGCTTTGAATGGCTACGATATGTTGCGTTTTAAGCCTGCTGACGATGAGATTGCACCATTTTGTCGCCGGTCGAGAGGCGAGTGTGAACGCGCGTAAACGCGTAATCGTAAGTGAACGGCAATTGCGGGGACCGTAGGGAGAGATGCTGCGGTCTCTCCGTGCGGTCCACGTGCAGCAACGCACACCCGCGTATCGCGATAACAAATCCTGCTCAATTATACGGTCGCGGTGTGTAAATTACATTCGATCGGCCCTCGCTCGCGTTTCGGAAATGCGCGGCTCATCTTACGTCTCCCTAGCACGAGTATGCGTACACACGCGTTACGAGTTGTACACAGGATGCGAGCGAAAGATGACAGTTCAGGTAGAATCGAAAATATTTTCGCCGCGCGCCGCTTCTTCTCTCGATTTTTTTCGGGGGGGTTTCTTTTTTTACCCCCTTCCCCTCTTACGATAAACCATACAAGACGAAAAGTTTCATATACATTAAAAATCCCAAAAGGTTTCCATAAATTTTTTTTTTGTTTTTCGTACCTCAGATATATCTAAAACGATTATAATATCGATAATATTCCTCCTCGACGGGAGAGACGGGGCGCGTACCTACCTAAAAATTTCGTCCGTGTAAACGGCTCGGGACCTTGGCACATTCCGATAAATAATCTACAGTCATTCTCTCGTTTTTTTTTTCTCTCCTTTTTTTTTCGCGTCCGCGTCGGCGTGTAATGGGTCGTTTACCCTGCAGCAATTACGCGCCTCGTGTGCATGCGGACGCGCACATAAACACGCCCGCATACACACTCGTGCGCGCACACCTATCCACCCAGCACGCGCGTGCGGACTTTACTAGGCGTTTACACTAGACTAAGTCTATCAGGTGATGAGTGGCAACAGTTGATCGTTCGTGCGTCGCTCTGGGTACACTCGTCGTGCCGCATTAGCGGAGGGAAAAATGTATTCCTCGACGCGTGCACGAAATTTTGAATATAAAAACAAAAGAACGATCGAATCGAACTTTTGGACCGCCCCCTTCATACCTCATTGATCAAATCGAATTAAAAATAAAATTATTCGTCGCGAAAATTATTCGAAGCGACGCATACTTCCTTCGGGTCGATGAATCGATCAGCGGTTGCCCGACACCCCGTTCTTACCCCCACCCCATCTCGAAAATTTCAAAGCAATACGTGATGAAATTTTTTTTCCCCGATACAGTCTCGCCTCTTACAATACATCGTACAACACCGAACATCGACATAAATTCCGTATACTTTTTTTTTTCCATTCACATAGCTTTCGCAGTCGCGCTAGTATACCAACCGAAGAACATCACAGAAATTTCCCGACATTATTTAATTAATCAATTATCAATTTCCTTTCCCTCGCCGCGCTAAAAGAGCTTTTTAAAAGTACGTCCGGCGATCATAATGTGGACAGACATGCGTACGTTTCTNTTTTTTTTTTTTTTTTTGGTCTCCCTCTTTTCGACGAATCGTTTGATGCCACGATCCCCGATATCACAGAATTTACAAAAATTTTCGGAATGACTAGGATAAATTTTCTTTCTTTTTTTTTCACTAACCAATCGCGCATCCTCAGCTAAAAAAAAAAGTGACTTTTTTTCTTCTTTTAAGAAAAGAGGAGAAGAAAGACAAGAACGCAAAATCACGCGGATCTTGGCCGCACCGCCGTTCAATCGATACCGTGCCCTCCACATTATGCCCCGGCCAAACGTCATCACCGATCAAGAATCGGTCCATCGATTTAAGAATGTATACGTAATAATTATAAAATCTCTCGGTAGAGATAGCTAAATATCTAAAATCGTATATTTTTCACAGTATACTTCACACTTCGAAGATATGTTTGGAAACTCGTGCTTACCCTTTCCCTCTTCTCCCGCGCATTTTCTTTTCATTTCTTTTCTCTTTCTCTCTTCCCCTTCAATCCCTTCGTCCGATCACGAATTGTGAAACTCGTGGCGGACCCTGTGTCCCTTCCCCGCCGTTTCTCCTTTCCCCCCCATATTCCGCACCACCGTTTAAATATTCCCTTTCCGATACTACGCATCCTAAGAGTTAGACGTAGACATAATTTATATTTTCCACGATAATTTGTACTTGCTCGTTAATTATTATGGCATTTCCTTTTTCGCCTTACAGATAAAACATCAACATTTTCTCGTTCTCTACGCTGAGTTTTAAACCTGAATATGTTACGATGAACAACTTTTAGGGTTTCCTCTTGCTTGTACATTTGTTAATGTGGATATATTAAAGTTTCGAGGAGCAGAGCAGTGCTCCATAATCTATGGTGAAATGAGGGCAACTTCGCGACCATTTAGAGTTCGATTTGCGGAAAGCACGGTTTCACGCAAGAACGTAACGAAAAGCAGGCGGAATGTAAACGGAACAATTTCCTTGGCTTAATTAACCCGGCTGATTTTCTCAGCTTTATATAAAGAAAAAAAAACGCGCGTCGCGGAGATAGTTTTAAATGTGCGGCAGAAATGAAAGGAGGTAATTGGAAAGCGGGTCGTAAGCTCCGCAAAGCACTGCTCCGCCTCGTCCGTCGTGAGATACCTACGTAGGACTATGCCGATTTTTATAAAATCTGAACAGGAGAATATCATCGTTTATCGATGTATCGTACGAATATAATATATTTACAGCTCAAAATATTACTTTTAAAGAGTTAAAAATATAGTTTGTATTTAGCGCATACGACGAATCTACATATACACGTTAAGAACCCATGATATACCTCTACCACCTCCTCCTCCTCCTCTATACACGTCTCCTGCCTTTCTCTCGTCTCATCTCGTAAAACCGATCCCGTCCCCTCCCTTCTAGGCTAATCGACGAATTCCAAGTCGATTAGCAACACGTCTCGACCTCGATATGCCGCCGATATGCCGCGATCACTTTTCACCGATCTCGGCGTCACTTTCGCGCGTATTTCGGACGCGCGGCGTCGGTGCATCTTCGCGCTTCGTTTCGCCTTTAGGCCTAACGTCGTCGATTCGCCTCGTCCCCCAGCCCTCCCGCTCTCGTTCGGAATCGATGCATACACATATATAAATACGCGCATACACGTATGCGTGTATGTAGATATATATATACGCATTAAACGGCCTCGGCGCATCCGCGTGAAAGTGCATTCGGCATGCACACGCGCGTACGTGACGCGCACGCGGAATCCGGGCGAGTCTTCAAAACGTCAGAATCCGATCTCGTTCGCGATCCTCGCGACTGTCCCTCGATTTCTCGCCTATTCGACGTTTCAAACGTCGCTCCGCGTTATATCTCGGCCACGTCAAACGGCCCTGTCCGGCCCTAATTCGTTCGCGAATTTTATTCCGTTCGCGAGGGCGAGAACGCGAGATGCGACGGTCGTTCCGACGATTAAGGGCAATTTTCGTCCACGTGAAAACCGTTATTTGGACGTACGTCTCGTGAGCGCGCGCGCCGATACAGAAGAGTTCCATCCGCAACGTAAATTCGATCTCGGAAACGATTTTCCGGAAGACTGTTCCCTCCCCAGATGTCTCGTCTTAATCACATCCTTCCTCAATAATTCCGCTCAGGTGCTTTTTGGACAACGTTAGCTAAAAAGAAAGAAAGAAAAAAAAAAAAAGAAAACTCGCGGCGGGATAATGTCGTCCTCGAAAACGTGCCCCCACGCGTTGATTCACCGCTCGAAAATTCCGCCGGGCAGTCGATCGTTCGGTCGACTCCAGCATCACTGATCGCCGACAATGGAATGTGTCTTTGCTTCGCGCGCTAAGTCTTTAACGTTCGAGCCTCCTCTCCCTCCTTCACGTTTCAGTCGAATTACAAGCTTCTCAGTCAATTGTCCTTCTTTGGATTCATTGCAGTCTTGACGAAGAAAAAAATTACAATGCTACGTTGGCGAGTTCTAAACTAGAAGAGTCTCGCGCTTGCCTTCGGCGGACGACGGAAAAGCGAGGGGGAAAAACTGGGAGAAAAATGCCGAAATTTGTGTCGGACGTTGATTTACGATCCGAATCAGGAATTCCACGCACTCTCCGCTTTCCTCCCATCCCTTTAATCCGTTTCCCGTTTAACATCTCACGATAATTGATCACGATAGGCATTATATGTGCTCCGCAAATGCGAGTAAATAAAGAGTAAATTAATCGTTGAAATTACGAGGACTTGGCTGCAATTTAACAAGAGTTAAATCGCCCCTGGGTCTACTAATCTCGATTTAGCGATTTGCAGTCTTTTCTTCCGGATTACGAAACTAAATATAGCGTAAAGGAAGAAACGAGATCTCGTTAATCCAGGCTGCTGCTAATCCACTTCAATCCAACTAGCTCGTAATACAAATCGCATCGATGATCTCGGTTAACTGACTGTGATCATCAGCGATGACACCCGACACCTGTTCTGGTTTACCAGTAGTAACGTAGCCAGAGAAATTGCTTAGAAATAATCTACGGCCTGTGCTAAACCCCGACTTTTATGCAAGTCGCGGACTCAAGAGCGATCTGATAAATCACGGTTCGAGCTAACCGACTTGAGTGCAGTTCAAATTGAGTACGGGAGCGTCCCGGGGAGTAACGCGAAGTAGAACACTTCCGTGCTCCTTTGGTAATCTGGCCTTGATTCTCGGGTTGCGTGCCTGATGACGTCAATCGAGCGATTCGCGCGAGAAGCGACGACGATAGTAGCGCGACGACGATGGCGACGACGACGACGACGACGACGACGACGACGCGGATGATCCGGCACGGGGTGACTTTGATTTTTCCGACGTTTTCATTGCGGTTGCTGCTGCATCTGCATCTGGTGTTGCATGCTACCGAAGACGTTCTTCATGGCCGTGGCCTTTAGGAGCCGCCTCAGCACACCGCTGGTGCCGCGGTGCTGCAGACTCTTGTGCGTCGTCAGTGAGTTCTTCGTACGGTACGTACGGTTGCAGAACTCGCAGACGTACAGCGTGTCCGATTGCTCGTGTTTGTCCTGGAAGTGGCGTTTGAGGGAGTAGTAGCATGAAAACGTGCGACGGCAGTACGGACATTCCTGAGGCTCGTTTATGCCACCCGCCGTGGGTGGTGGCATTCGGTACATGACAGTGGGAGGCGTCGTTGGTGCCGGATGCATCCCGTTGCCCGTACCTGAAACGCATCCAGATCTCTATAAGATCGCTCCGTGGGAGAGTTATGTCGCCGGAGTTCGATTACACACCTCGAAACCGTATGTAATTTCGACGAGAGCTCGCTTCCGCGACGACGCTGTAGACGCGCGGAAAATAGAGATCTCTGCGTCTCGCTCTCGCGAAACGCGACAGTTCGAGACCCCAAGATATGCACTTTTTCTCTCTCGCGACTACAGCGCGTACAAGATTTCGACGTCGTCGAAATACTAACGGCTTCGAAATAGTAACGATTCCTTCGTTAATCGCTTCGTCTTAAATGTTGCGAGAATGCGACCATCGTGTAGCGACGGTCGGCTGACACATCGATAAGATGCTCAGAGCTGGTATTTCCACTCGTCTCGCGAAGGCTGAGCTAGGTTTCAAGAACGTCGCTACATTAATTTATTTAATTGTCGAATATGAAATAACTCATTGCTTTTAAATTAATTAGAAACAGCGCTGAGAGTTTGGAAAACTCGATTTTCGAAAATCAATCTGTGATTTTAATTGTCGCAACTAATTTACTTCGTTCTGTAAATGATACGAATATCACGATGTAAATAACAAAAAACAATAATGTAGCAGAAATCACAGATATGCATACAGTAATATATTATATAAATTAATGTAATTATATATTTCTTATATTAATTTATATATTAATTTACTAATTTGCATATTTATTTATTTGTATATTAATTTATACGTTACATAAATTAGTGTAAGGAAAAATTGTATTCAGAATTACCAACTCTGACTTATCCAGGTTCGATTGCGCTCGCAATGAGGAAAAGAAAATTCAGAGTATAATTCGGAGTTGTGTGCAAGTCGCAAAGCTCCGGATAAAAAAATTACATAGATAAATTTGTTAGATAGTAATCATTCCCATTCTGCTCTTGTGAGAATTTATCGAGTATTTATCCGGAATGGAGCACGAGACGCTGAAAGATCTCGATTGAGGAAGAAGAAATGAGAGAGGGGATGAAGAAAAGGGTCTGTGTATTATATCGCGTGCATCGAGCTAGCGATTAGTATGCTTTAGCGTATTAGAATCAGTCCGCGCTGACAGAAGTTACTTAACAACGAGTTTGCATAGTGCGACATATTTATGCACGTGCTAAAAATTGAGCACACTTTTATCGTTAGCCGTATCGTTAATCGATACGGTTTACAAATCTCCCAAAACAAGTTGAGTTGATCAAAGATTGAAACGCGAACAGTCCCGACATTTCGCGGTCGCACAAGTATAATATTCTCTCGCGTTAACAAGCGATAATTTTAATTATTCGACAGTTGCCTAAAGGGGCGATTTCGTATCGATTTCCGAATCCATGAAAAAACGACAACAAAAAAGCAAAAATAATAAAAACGCTAATAAAATAATGAAAAAAAAAAAAAACAGTAACATTCAAGGAACGTAAAACGATATACTAGAAAATATAAATGTTTAATAAACTTAAAAATTACATTGTATAATGTCCGTCTTGCAAGAATTCATTGACGAATGTTACGATTACGATATTTTATACGCCCTCGCGAAACGTACAATTTCTGCCAATCGTGGCGGTTGTATATCGAATCGTCAATTGCATATCAAATCTCCAATTCTCGCAACTTTCTCAACCGACGTATCGCATACCTTCTTTCGATTAAACGCGAGGAAATCTAACGGTATCAACGTAGAAAAATAATCAAGAACAGCAGACTCAAGACAAACACGTAGCCAAAGCTACAAGCAAGCAGACAGCAGGCGGACAATTAGGTGGACATGCAAACAAGCAGGCGACGAATAGGTGGATAAGCAGGTCGGTGGTCTGACTGAAAGAAGAACAGATTGTGAGGAGGCAGGAAATGTGGCGGGCGTTACACAAACAGAAAAGAGAATGAGAAAAGAATAAGAAAGACGGAGATCAGTTAGGGGTCCCCATAATAGGGTATTATCGAAGATAATAGATCGCTCTTAAGCTCTATGAGTTAGCAAGTTTCTGAATTCATAGTATCCATCTACACGTTCCCATAACTCTTTGCATCGTAAAGTTAACCAGCGTGTTATTTCAAGGGGATATAATAAGATTTAGCAGAATTAGCAACGATCCGCAAATCACTAAAAGAATGTAGCAGCTTTCAATGTTTTCACTATTGTGTGAAGACTTTGATAATGCCAACGCGATGATTCTTCTTTATAATGTTATAGATGTATACCAATAGATTAAATCTACGCAGATGAAAAAAGTCTTGTGATAAAGTCAATTGTGTGACGTTACACGTAATAGGCTGAAATAGAAGGTAATAGCCCACCAATCGTTTTCGTGATGATAGTAACGGTATAATGGCAGCAATATTTGCGCGAGCAATATAAAAGCAACAATAGCATTCAGTTACTTTCAGTTTGCTATGTATAACGTCACAGTTGAAGTATCAAAATCTTCGATATCTAAGTGACGTTAGTGACACGTATCCCTTATGAGAAAATACTATTGGATTGTCGAAAAAAACTATTGAAAACTATTGAATGCGAATATATAGCTTTCCAATAGTTTCTACACTGAGAGAAAAAATTGTAGTGGTGGCAACTATAAGGGGACAACCACACTGAGAGAAATGTTTCGTAAAATCAACCAAATTGGTTGATTAGTGATCAAATGAATTTTATAGTTACTAAATATATAGTTGTTTTGACTAAACAATTTGTAGTCTTAACCAAATAATTATTTTCATCCAACAAATTGCAAAAAGTTTTTGGTTTTTTTGTTAAATATAATAAAGTTTTTGGTACCAGTAACTATAAAATTCATTTGATCACTATACTACCAAACGATTTCTCTCAGTGCATACAAATTTTGTATATAATTATAATATATAGTTAAGTGAACTATATTGTAGTTATTGCAACTAAGTTTATGGTTAAGAAAACTAATAAAAAATAGTTGTAATTACTATATTATATAGTATACTACAACTATTTTTTATTAGTTCTCTTAACCATAAACTTAGTTGTAATACCTATAATATAGTCCACTTAATTATATATTATAATTATATTAACAAAATTTGTATGGTTATCCCCTTATAGTTGCCACCACTACATTTTTTTCTCTCAGTGTAATAGTTTTTTCGAGAGTCCAAATAGTATTTTCTCATAAGGGATGTCTCCCCAAGAAAAATGCGAAATATCGAAATCGAAAAGAGACGTGAAAGACACCGAAAGCTCGAGACGTTCGTTAGCAAGGCTTTCTAAACGTCCTCCTGCCTCTTTAAGTAGACTTTTGAAAAAAACCCCATCCGTGTTGCTCGATCTTTGCGCCGGTGTTAGCCATGCGGCATGCTGCTTTACTGATGCATCGGGGATTCGAGTCACTGACAGCAGGTATAACGGGCCGGCGAATACCGGAAGAACTCGATCAGCGGCGCGCGTACGGTACCGAAGAGGCGCGAAGGACGACGGGATAAGAGGAAAGAAAGCAGTTACGCGAGCCGGGATGCGGACACACGACGGGCGCGGCGTGGCGGTGCGCGAGACTCGAACCGTAAGGCGAACAAGAAGAGAAAGAAGGCCCCCGCGCGCAAGTCGAGACCGGTTTCTCGCCGTGGCGTGCACCATTCGCGGAGCGCCGTCGCCGCGCGGAACGAGAAAGAGGAAAAGGAAACGCAAACTTTCCGCACGTCGTCTGAAGACGATGCATCTTTCGGCAATGAGCGTAGAAAAAAAACATTGGGAAAATGAATGTCAAAGAAGGCGCGATCAGGGAAACAAGCGTGTGCGTTTCAGTACATATTTACGGACACGTAAGAAGGAAAAAGAATTGAAAAATAAAAAAAAAAACAGATAAAGATGAAGAGAAAGAGAATGAAAAGAGCGAGAAAGGAAGAGAGAAAGACAGAGGAAGGAATGTGTACTTATGTTTGTTAGGTTGTATATAGGGTGAGTTTTAAGAGACATTTGTTAAAGATCATTTCTTCGAAATGCTGTGCGCCATAGGTGTGCTTAGCTTGGTCCCTACCTTATCTAAACCTTCAAAAGAACTTAATGTCAATGTCGCCGGGCCTGCTCTTATGATAGGTATATATATGGGTCATCAGGGAATTACGCGAGCAGTATACCCGCTCGCAGATGACGCATCTGTACTCCTCCTGTCGTTCGGCGTGTTTGTCGGCAACGTGGCGTTTCAGGGATGCTTTGCTGCATAGTACCTTGCCGCACAGTTGGCAGGTGAACAACTTCTTCGCTGACTGGGTGTTCAGAGAGTTCAAGGTCAGCCCCGTCATAGAGGTGAGCACTGAAACACAACAACGCACCTCTCATGCAGCTGCACACCCCCACAACACACTTAAACCCTATACCGCGACCGCTAAGGGGGGAAAAAAAGAAAAGAAAAAAAAAAAGACGGCCGCGAACGCGAATCTCGCTCGAACGCTCCTTTTGGTACCGTCGTCGTGCTTGTATTCTCTCGACTGTGCTTACGCGATGTCGATCGCCGGCGGTTCCTCTTGCGGCTCGAAAAAGGCGTCTATATTTAAAGCTCGTATCTTATGATCATCCGATTCGCGTTGTGATCAATATATTACAGGAGGTACATAAACGTGACAAGTGTTATAAATATTTGTATTAAATCTTAAATTTTTGCTTAAATAATCGTACGTCATTAATACTTTTCCTGCAAACTTTTATACTTTATCTCGTTTCCTTCTTTTCTCGCGACAAATCGTTGCCAAGAGCGAATGTCCTCGCGGCGATTTTAATCCTCTTAACATCGCGCTTGTGAAGAACTTGAACGAATGGATTTGAAATTCATTTTCAACTTAGCCATAAAGATCATTGGGAGAAATTGAGAAAGATCATGGGGAGAAATTTTTTAATAAATGGATATCACAAATCCGACGATCAGCGTGTGCTTGTGAGGAAATAAACCCTTTCTTTGCTGCCGCGATCTGCCTCGCCTCGCCTCCTCGTCGTCTTCTTCTTCTTCTTCTTCTCCTCCTCCTCCTCCTCCTCCTATCCTTCTCCCGCTGGATCACGCCCCGCGCATTACTCAATCCATTAAAAACGAGACTCGCGCCCTTTAGTGAAGCAATTATGCGCGTTACGGCACGTCCTTGGAAACAAAAGGAGCGGGGGGGAGGGGAGAGAACCGGAGAGATGTGGAGGAATCGACGGCGCGCTGTTTCTCTTCGTGGGGAGCGAAGTAAGAACTTTCTTTAACGGCGACTTTCCTCTCCCTCCGGCCTCCTTCCTCGGAACCTCCGGTCGCTGCTGATGCGGAAAGAGGGAGTGAGGGACAAGAGGCGCACGCATATGCATGAAATCCATTCACATACGTCACACGCGAGTACAACGCACGATCACACGTATACGGGGGGGTGGACACACGCCGAAACACGTCTCGCACACATGTATACCATATGTGAATGTGTGCATGTACGTTCGCGGGAGGAGATTTGCGGGAGGAAAGAAGGCGGATGGCGCTATATTTTCATTTTAGAATTTGTGCGTTTAATTTCTCCTTCACACGAGAGGGATACGACTCTATTGTCATTAACACGCGACATTACACAAGTCATTTGCGTTATTTTGCGATCTCGTGGATGTTCATATGTACGCGCTACGCATACTTTATCGAGATGCGCGAGTTCAAAATGACTCCGGACGATCATTCGCTAAATATTCGAACGCGGAATGCATCGATGCATTTTGATGCCAGATAATAGATTTTTATTGTGTCGTAGCATGAGACTGGCACAGTCTCATACTCGATATACGTATACGTCGTCTTACACATGTTACGTGGCACTTTAAATACCTCGTGCTCTCTTTCTTATCGACATAATCCATAATTACCTCGGAACAATTTGTTAATTATTCAAGGTCCTAGCAACGTGTCGCTTTGCTGAAAATATAATTTCACTTTAAAAGATCTTAAATAATATCACTTAGAGAAATAAATAATGACAATAAAAAGTTGAAAGGGGAAGGCAGAAAACGGGACGTGGTATGAAAGGGACGCTCGTCGGACGGGAGCGGGAAGTGCCTATGGAACCGCACATTCGCATATGTCCTCCATCGAGAAGTGGAATATGTGTATACCACAAGCCGTTTGCCGACTCGCAATATGAATATGCATGTACATTTGTTCGACGGATCTCAGATGTGTGTGTACACGAAGCCTAACAGACATGAGAAACGGAAACGACGAGAGAGTACAGGTACACTGAGCATTCTGGATGACATTTAAAGCATGCAACTCGAAATAAACTAAACAAATAAACGTGAACATAAACGTAAACGTAATTAAATATGCGTGATTCTGGCGAGCTGCGTGGCGACTTTTACGAAATCGAAATTTTCCCCGCTCCCCCCCCCTTCTCTCCCCTCGTACTCGTGTGATCGCGTGAACGAGGTAGTTCTTGTGGGAAGGGTAGTCCCCGCTTTCAGCTTCTTCGTTTTTCCGATTTTCCGTGATATGCACCTCCTTCGTACTCACCGTCATATGTTTGCACTCGACATGCGACAGAAACTTCCCACTTATAAGGTTTTTTTTTTCTTTTTTCTCTCACTCTTTCTCTCTCTCTCTCTCTCTCTCCCCTTCTCTCTCTTTGTCCGAAGATACTCGTGGCAGGGAAAAGATATTTCACTCGACACAACTCTAAACCCGAAATCAGTGTCAGATATTTCCTGATCGATGAAATGAATCGTTCTTACTTCATACTCCTCACGACAGCGCGTCCTGATGATTAACGCGATTAGTGATCATTTTTGGATGATTTTTTAATTCTTACATTAAACTGTCAACGTAATTGAAAGTCAGGTGGAACACCGATTTTCAACGCGGTTGCTCGCATGTGTGGCTTACGAAACACAAAAATATAAAAAGTAAGATACGAGGAATGTAAAATAAAAAATTATAGAGGGAATGAACAAAATAATGTGAAAACATTAAAAATATACTATTGTTTTATTAATAAGAGATTAATCTACCATTTGTCTTTAAATCTTGTTGAAATAAAGTCATACAATGCTTTGAATCACCATGAAACGTACTATTCCTTCAGCCAAGGACGACGCGCTAGATTAGGTGCACCCATGCAATATATAAATCAGAGCCCTATATGTATATATTTTTTTAATTTTTTCGTTAATTTTTGTTTGATGATCAAGCTATAACATTTCAAAGTAAAATAAAAATATTAAAAAACATAAATTTTCAATTTTATGTAATTTATAAAAATGTTCTAAAGTAAACTCTGTAAATTCTTTAAGCTGTAAAATAGTATTGAAAAAAATTGATACAAATTGAAAATCTTTTATTTTCCACTTCAAATTTAAAATGATTAAAATCGCGTGTATTGTACGTTATAAATAAAATTATGCATTTATACTTCACTTTATACGATGATTTTTTTACAATGATATCGAATTTCTTATAATAAAAACTCATTTTTACAAAATGTTTTTTAACTTTGAAATTAAAGAATTTACCAAAAAGAAGAAAAAAATTTGTTATAATGTTCTCGATTCGTTTAAATATTTTCAAAATTTTTTTAAATCTTTGTTTTAATTTAACTTTTCAAGAAATATGAGACAAAATCGCAAGTATTTCCAAATTTATGAACGGTAATATTTCAGAAATGCTAAAAAAAAGTATAAGATCCTCAATCAAATTGTGCGATGTTAGGCGCGTCCTTAAAAAAATAGCGTTATGCCATGCTTAATTTGCTTAGTTATGCCGCCCCTGCTTTCAGCAGAACACCTTCCAATTGATTATTCAAGTGACATTTGAGGAAATAAATTTTGCTTTTCACGTTATTTTCCAAAATTGCCTTATATTCTTGAAAACTTCATTTTTTTCCGGTCAATATAACTTCTTAACTTACAAATTCATTCAATTGTCCAATCTTTATATAGCAGCTAGTTTTGAAGGGCAAAGTAAAAAAACCAACTTTCTTCTCCAATATTTTTTTAAAAGATCTGCTAGAAAAATGATATGACATTGCACTGGTAACTATTTAGGTAATGTATGACCTTATTAAAAAATCCATATTAAATTGAAATGATGGGCCAAGCTCTTATTAATAAAATAAATATATTTCCTAGATGTTCACATTATTTGGTTTATTCCCTATATATAGAATTCATATTAGAAAAGCGTAATCGTTTATGCTCGACATATGTCATTTCCGATCAATCACAATACCGCGGATACGTTCTTCGTGTTTTCTGATGGACATTAATAATGTAATAACTTTACTGATTGTTTCTCTCATAGGCATTATATTTTACTGTTGTATATATTTTTATACTTTATTTCGCATATCTCTTTGTTTTATATTTGTGTTCCAGCTTTTATCGATCACCGCGAATGCGAGTAGTTTACCGAATGCGAGATGGCTAGTTTTCGCATACAGGATAAAACATCGATTCTCTATTGACAAACGACTGTGCTTGGTTTTGAGAATCGCATTTCAGATTAGCGCCGATATCGGTTGGACTTCAGTCACTCGCGAGAATTGTTGCAGCGCGCCGAAAATAAAAATATCGTAAATTCGAGCGCTGCGATATCTGAGAACATCGTAGTTGCTTAATGCTTGATGTCGATGGTGCTTGTTACGAAAAATTATATTAACCGAACGACGATCAGAATAGCGAGGAATGGATACGCCAAATCGCATTTATGTCACTTACCTTTCGGCTGAAAGAAAAAGAATCAATTTCTCGGACATCGGTATTCCGGCGACAAAAAAATGTTCGAATGCACAAATTCGGTGAAAAATTTGGTGCGGTTTAACGTAAAACGTAAGTGTAACGTGAACCTCTCTTTTATCTACTTTCTTTTCGTTGAGGATGTGATAGGTGGACTAAAAAAACAAGTGACAACACAAACCAAAGTTATTAAACCAAATATATAGTACATTTCTTATTGTATATAAAAAATGAAAATATATTAAAATGCATTTGATATTGCTTAGAAATAATAATGTGTGGCAATAATTATAATCGTAGCAGTAATCAATCGTAATCGTAATAATGAGTGTCTGTAATAATCGTACTGATCCAAAATAGTAATAACAGTAGCAGTAGCAGCAGAACGGCAGCGATAATGTGTAATAGTGATCGTAGTGATAACGGCAGCGGTAATGACAGCACGCGAAACTCAGTAATGAAACTAGTTACGATAACTCGTCGGTGACAACGACAATGCGGGAATTGATAATAATAACAATAATAGTGATCGTAGCAATAAAGATAGCGATAGCGATAATAAGAACGATTATGATGTCAAATGATAATGCTGTGATGCCGATGAAAATAATATTAATAGCTATGATGACGGTGACGGTTGATGGGTGTGTGCTGGTGATACAATAATAAAAAAAAAATAATAAAATAATATAATCGCGTTATATAATAGTAATGATAATAACGGTAGTAATAGCGACACGGCAATGACGACGGTCACGACATCGACGATGCGATTATATATATATATAATATATATATATATATATATATATGTATAGTT
>QKQZ01015694.1:0-10691 GCA_003595255.1 Solenopsis fugax | reverse complement strand
AATGAAGCATTTTCAGCAAAAAATGTTTCAGACAAAAGTTGTATGGTTTCGAGGGGGACATAAAATGGTGTCATTAATTTGACCTTGAATAGTTGCTTGAAGGTCACGTGAAAANCCTTTAATTTTTTAAATGGAACTGCCTACTTTTTATTGCATATTCTTGTAGCTTATCTCGAGACCTTTCCAAAACACTATAATTACATGTTAAGTATTTTTCGAGTTACAAGACTTGAAAGTTACAGTTCCGCCTGCATTAGCATCACTCAAGGTGTACCACGTGGAGGTTGTCCGGTCGGATTTACACCTCTTTTGTATTCGAAGAAAGATCGGAGGATGATCCAACCAGTCGAGGTAAGTTCGGTCGGTGATCCAGTCAGTTAAAGCAAGATTGATCGGTGATTCAATCAGTCAAGGTAAGATCGGTCGGTGATCTAGTCAGTCAAGACAAGATTGATCTGTGATCCAACCAGTCAAGGTGCAAGATCGGAAAAGATCCGGTCAGTTAAGGCAAGAGTTTGAGAATTTTCTATCGCAATAAGTGTTCGAAAATTCCTCCTTCACTCGAAAAATATTTAACAAAAAAACATGTAATTATAGTGTTTTGGAAAGACCTCGAGATAAGCTACAAAATATGCAATAAAAAGTAGGCAGTTCCATTTAAAAAATTGAAAGTGACCTTTACGTGACCTTCAAGTAACTATTTAAGGTCAAATTAATGACACCATCTTATGTCCCCCTCGAAACCATACAACTTTTGTCTGAAACATTTTTGAAAATGCTTCATTGAAGAATTATCGAGGTGCGTTTTTTAAAATGGGACATC
Organism: Solenopsis fugax; assembly: GCA_003595255.1. Taxonomy (NCBI): domain Eukaryota; kingdom Metazoa; phylum Arthropoda; class Insecta; order Hymenoptera; family Formicidae; genus Solenopsis; species Solenopsis fugax. The sequence continues at coordinate 9,868 of QKQZ01015694.1, read as the reverse complement.
CTGTATACACACTTATTAATATAAATATAAATCGTTTATGTGCATATTAAATAACAAATAAAATAAAATACATATTTAAAGATTACGTAATCGGTAATGATCGGTAGTCGGTCGTTAAAAAATCGCGATAATTTTAAAACATATTAATAATATTAGTAATTAATTTATATTGTACAAAGAATAACTTTTCTTTTACCTCGATTGCTTTGATTTGTCAGAAATCTTTTCTCTTCGATAGAATCGAGGTGTTTATTATTTAATGTTCTTTTAATGGTGCTTACTCATATTTCAACAATTTGACAATTTATAAAATAATCGAGATGTTTTTCTTTCGTTTATAATAAAAAATAATTATAATTTCCATGGAATTGTCGCTAGACTTTAAACGATAAAAATATTGTGTATTAAATTTAAAATTGGACTGTAAAATTGCATGACTGCAATGCACATGAAAAAATTACTGTCTGTACGAATAATTTTCCCTAGAAAAGAAATTCTTCTATTGGATGTCGAATGCGTTCCGAAACTTATCGAACAAAACTCCTATCTGCGAACTCGCAGCAGCAGCGCAGCTAACCCTCTCGTGTAAAATAGATTATTGTTTTGAATGCGCGCGTAAATGTTGGTTATATTGCGCCTTTACATTAATAATTGTTTTGTTCGAGGTTGTCTCGAAGACCCGGTAACAGGTTGGTAGATTCACGATCGTTAATATCGATTAAGATGCGATTATCAATATTTCAACGAAGATTATTCGTTCAAAGACGTGATACGCACATACGTTAAACCGTAACGTTTCAACACTGGCTGTTTTCCAGCTAGGACACATTGACATTACACTCTGTAAGATTTTTTGTTGGAGCACAATTGAGTTCTAGATTTTAATTTTTGATACATTAATAACTGAAAAATAATCCTCTATACAACTTAGACTATGTTCATATTAAAAATGAACATAATTACCGCATGTTAAACAAAATATTTGGGATTGATGACACTGACATATCTTATATGCTCATACTTAGCTTTTTACAGTGTTGAGCAGTGTAACACTGTATCATAGTTGGAACACGTGTTGGACTCAATATTACACTGTCATTTGTGTATCTTCTTGAAAAACAGCTGGTAGCTAGGACACGCTGACATTACATTTGTGTTTTGATGTGCAAGGTTTGTTGGAACATAATTAGAGCTCTAGATTTAATTTTTGATACATTACTGGCTGAACAATAATCTTCTTTCTCTATATAACTTTATGTTCATATTAAAAATGAATATAATTACTATATGTTATACATAAAATATTTTGGAAAATTGATGATGACTGGCAAATTTTATACACTCGTACTTAGCTCTTTGCAGAGTCAAGTAGTGCAACACTGGACATTTTTCAGCAAGAGACACTGAAGGATACAGTGAATTGTTTCATTCTTGTTTAACATTGACTAAAGACAAGGATAGAATGATTCACTGTGTTATATTGTGTAACTGTGTCGTTTGCTAGAAAATGTCCACTATGTCACAGTTGGAACACTTTGTGTTGGACTGTCACCTGTATATCTTGTTAGAAAACAGTCAATATCATATGTTTACGTATATTAACATTGGTATTTATGTGATTCGCAGGATTAAGATAAACACAAAATTCCGAGTGAAATGGATGAAATGGAGGTCGACGCTCTAGGGATAGGTGCAGCCTCAAACTCCTTTGTATTCTCCAAACCGAGTACCGTATCTGATCTTCCAAGAATTATTAATTTTGGCGTGGGATCGGAACATGTCTTCGACACTGCTTTCAGTAAGAAGAATACGTTTACTTTCGCCGCACCCACGATTGTGTCGCGTAATGTTCAAAGTTGCGCGGGCCCGAGTACCAAAAAAACCGACATATATAAGCCGAGAATTTCGAGAAACACGTTCAAACCTACAATCAATGTGTTCACCAATGCTCTCAAGGATACGGGGACGTTTGAACAGTTGAAGAAGAATTCCAGGTCGCGCACTACTAAAGTCAACATAGACAACTCGATAACATGCTCCGACGTGCCCAAAGCCCTACTGACTAAATCGGCAGCGAAGGAATACTTTAAGAAGTATGGAAATATCGTGAAAATAACTATTCGTCCGAAAAGGAACATGATCGTTGTAGTTTACACGACGAAGATAGAGGCGAGCTCTGCGTATTATGGCAGCAGTGATTATAAGGGCGAGAAGTTTCATATAGAATGGACGAAGATGGAATCAGCTGCGAAAGTGGCGCAGACCAAGAAAAAGGATTTGCGAAATATAGTGGCGAATTTCCTTAAAGCGCCCGACAACGAGATTAAATCGGAATTAGAAGCTATGGCGAACGTAGAGTATAATTTGCATCCTGCGAAAGGGAACGAGATGTTCGACGTAAACGCGTTGTTGCCGTTGAAGACCAAAACGCTGGGTGGAAAAGCTGCATTGACATCGCATGAGAAGGCTGTGGTGAAGTCGGAGAAAGCTGCCATGAAAGTTGAGAAGCACGATATCGAGTCCCAAAAAGCTAAACCTTTGCCCAGTACGACGATAGAGGAGTTGCAAAATATAATACATCAAGCTGCTTTTACGACCGACGATAAGTACAAGGTGTTGGAGGCCAGAGACCGTCTTATGAGACTGAAGCGAGTTAAACCAGCCTCACTGGCGACAGCTAAGGTGACCAACGGCACCTGCCCCGACATGTGTCCGGAGAAGGAACGTTTGATGCGCGAGTCACAGCGGCAGGTCGCCTCATACGAGCAACTAGAGGGGAACGAATATAAAATAAATCACGCGACTGCCGTGAAGCAATACTCGAGATCCTCCGCGGATCAGGAAGAGCCGATGCCCCACGAATTGAGGCCGGTGAGATCCTTGAAAATGACCATGAGCTATCTGCTTCACGAGCTGGTGGATCTCTGCGAGCAGGAGGGCACAAACCTGGCCGAATGGTATCACTTCCTCTGGGACAGGACGAGAGGGATCAGGAAAGATATCACGCAGCAGGAACTGTGCTGCGTGGAGAGCGTCCAGCTGATCGAGCAGTGTGCCAGATTCCACATAGTGTGCTCGGAGAGGCTCTGCGCGGAGGACGCGTCCGTCTTCGACAAGAAGATCAATTCGGAGAACTTGACCAAGTGTTTACAGACTTTGAAGTACATGTATCACGATTTGAGGGTGAAGGGCATCATCTGCGAGAACGAGCCCGAATTCAGGGCGTACATCGTGCTGCTGAATCTGAACAATGGCAACTTCCTATATGACTTGCAGCAGCTGCCCAAGTCCGTGCAAAATTCGCCAGAGGTCCAGTTTGCGATCAAAATGTATTTCTCATTGGACTCAAATAACTACTACAAATTTTTCCAGCTCGTTCGAGAAACGACTTACTTGAACGCCTGCCTTCTATTGAGATACTTTAACCAGGTCAGATTGAGGGCTCTTTCGATAATGGTGAAGGCGTATTGCAGAAGCACCTCGACCGCCTTTCCGTTGTACGAACTGATAGACATCCTCGCCTTCGAGGACGAGAACGAAGCTATATGTTTCTGCGAGCAAGCGGGATTGAACCTGTCGAGCGACGAGCTGCACATTCTCTTGAATCGTCAAAATTTTAATATGCCCGCGAGCATCCAGCAGAGCAGAGCTTGTAATTTAATAGAATCTAAAAGACTTGCCTTAAACTTCAGTATCGGTCAGTGCATCGCCGGTAAAAGAATGCCGGAAAAGACTTATAAAAATCATAAACCGCACAACAGTTTTGACGCGCACGGCTACCTAAAGCCGGAGTCTATCAACGCTACGGATCAGACCACCTATGGCTCTTCCATGGCGACACAGCACGATCCATATGAATTCGTGGAGAAGGAAACGAAGAGGATACCAAAGTTGACGTCGATCCGGGATAGGGATCAGAAAGCCGCGAAGGACCTTCCTCCTTCCACGCAAGTTCGAAAGCAGCCGGCGAACGCGAGCAACGAAACGAGCGCGTTTAAACCCGTGCCAGTTCCCGATTCAGCTCCGAACGTCTCTAAAACACCCGTGCCAGATGCGTTGGTCGAGCACAAGTCAAAGGAATCAAATGTATTCAAGAACAAAACTCAGGGTGGCGAGTCGACAAAGATAGCTTCTTCCGAGAAACCTTCAGATAACAGAAGTATTGATACACAACGTGGAGATAATGTTAAGCAGCCGACGATATTCGGTAACAGCAGCACTCTCGGTAATAATTCTTCCATGTTTTTCAAACCGGAAACGTCGCGTAACGCAGAATCGGTCTCGCCGTTTGCGATGGCCGTAAACAAGAGCATTTTCTCCGGGATGGAGTCAGGAAATATATTCACAAAGAACGTTACTTCTCCCTCCATGGTGTTCGTTAATAAACATTTTCCCATACCAATTTCTCCTCAGCAACCGTCATTTGCGGATAAAGCGGTGAAAGAGCAAAGTGTCTTCCATAAGAAGGAACAGAAAACCCAGGAGGAAGCTGAGAAAGCGAGGCTGGAGAAGCTGGAACACGCGAGGAAAATGCAACGACTCGAGGAGCAGTCGGAAGAAATTTACAACAGCCTGCACGCGGAGATCACGCACGAGTTTTGTTCTGCCATCGCGAGGCAGGAGATCGACAGGCTAGAGATGTACAACACGTTGAGCAGGAAAATCCTCTCGGATGTGATCGGCAAAGTAACCCACGAGATATGCGACGCAACATTGACCGCGGAGATTAACCGGCAACGGAAGTTACAGGAGATGTTGCTGCGAATCAAGAACCGGGTGATCCTCAAGTGCGTGAACATCTGGAAGCAGCACGTATTGAGGAAGAAGCGGCAAAGAGCAGCGCTGGAAGACACGCCGGTTTGGCTGCAGAGGCACTCCGTAGAGGAGACCGCGCGGATGCTGTACACCAAAGAGCAAGAGGTGGTGATGCGGAATATGCGTAAGCGACGAAGCGAATCAGAGAACGTCGCGGCTAGCGCGACGGAAACTTTCGCGCCGATCGAATTTTTTGTGTACACCGGCATCAAGGAGAACGCACGGTCGTTGGACATCGATTCTTTGCCCAATGTATATTGGAAACTCGTCATCTCTTGGCCTGACTTGGCCAACAGGGCGATCCTTTGGTATTATAAGAAGGTGATGAACGAATACTTGTATCCCAATGATTTTACGATGGATCCTATCGTGAAGATTTACCGACCGAATCCTTACGAAACCTTGCACGTCTGCATAAGGCACTTCGAAGGTATGATCAGCGAGCACCACTTGATTGGCGCCGACGCGCTTCTGTTTATCGTCGACGCCTCGGAAAACTACAAATTCGTTTCGAAACGTTTAACGAAGACAGTGCTGTCGCGGCACAAGCTAATGCCTATGCCGCTCGCCTTTATTGTCCTGGGTAACGGGGACTTGGAGAGTCAGAATGAAAGTATCGTCTCGGACTTGGAATCCCTCCTGGAATCTGGCTACGTGTCGGAATATACAATCATGTACGTGGAGAATCTATCTGCAAAAGTTATCTTAAATTTGACGCAAAGCGTAGTTTCATGGTTGACGATGAACAAATCGCCACCGAATCCACTAGAAATGGATTATCTATATAATGTTTACGACACTTGCTTGTCCGAAGAGATGTGGTTGAGGTAAGATTCTTCCTCTACTTATATTTTTATCTGATTATATTTATATTCCAATCACATTGTGTATTCTGTTCGCTTTAATAATTTCCAGGATACTGGGTGATTCTATGTTCAATAAACACTTATCAAATGCATTAAAGGACCCTAACTTTGTAATCGATTTGCACAACGAGGCTGTAAATCATTTGATAGACATAATATTAGATCCAGAATCCTTGCTATACACGAATTTCGCGCCTGAATTGAAAAAGTTCCTTAAAAGCAGCGGTACCATGCCGTGCAGTTATGAATATTTCAACGAATCATGGAAACGAGATGAATACAGAGCAAAATTAGAGACTGTGATGAATAGTTTCATATTACCACCATGGAAGTAAGTTATCTAAGCTAATGTAATTATCAATATATCTAGATATAACACAAAACTAGGGCTGGGTATTAAGTCATTAAAAATTGAAAAGTTAAATAATAAAGTTAAAAAGTTGATAACTTTTAATTTTTTAATTTTGAGTTAATTTTTTTATTTCAACTAGTTATTTTTACAATATATAAACTTTAATTTTTATTAACTTCGCTTCCAAGTTAAAAATTTTTTTATATAAAAAAAAATATTTTCATATAAAAATATTTTTTTTATATGGACTTACTTACAAATAAAGTATTAAATTTATTTCATGATCGATATTTTAATTATATTGTTTAGAATAATCTAATTTAAAAAAAATTACATTCTAATTTAATACAAATAATGCTTTTTAAAATTAACTTGTCACTGAATTTAATCTTAACTTTTAACTGAATTAATTTTTCGTTGATACAACTTTTAATTAAATTAATTTTATAAATCAATAACTTTAATTTATTAAAAAAAAATTTTTTAATTTCCTTATTCTGCACACAAAACACAGTAGCTACGTACTTTCATTATTTTATTGTTCACGTTATTTTCATGCTTACTTTCTCCTTTCAGTGCATCATGGCCAATAACAGATATACAAGATTTACGACGGCACATCATGAATTATTGCAGGGAGGTGCTGAGTGACTCAAACTGTAATATCGTATTTTGCGATATATTGAGCGATCTGTTCCTCACCTCAGGCAGTTTACAAGTATCTAACTTTGTGCACATACTACGGTATGTGATCAAAGAGAAAGTTCGTCTTTTGGACGAAGATTTAATGATCATTTACAATAAAAATCACATCAAGCATTTCCGGACGTTACCGTGGTGGTTCAAATCCAATGTATTGACAGAATTCATGTTGCATGAATTAAACTCGGATGACGACGTCGTGTTAAATGAACCGATGAGGAAACGAAAGAAACTCGATAAATCGGAAAATGATTTGGATGAGAGCGCATTAGATGAGAAATTTGGTGTGCTGGCGGAGTTTTGCGAGAATACCAAGACTCGTATCATGGAAGTACATACTGTGGCCGTGGAGATTGAGAACCGCTTACAGGCACAACAATTAGAGAACGCGTTATTGGAAGACAGACTGAAGAACGCCTTATGTGACGATATGAACCTTACAGAATGAAGACGTATAAGTTTTCCCCGTTTGATCATATGAATAATTTTAGTCTCTTTTGTTATATTTTGTATTATTATACACATTATGTACAACATGCATTATATTTATTTATTGACATGCGATTTACTAAGAAACAATGTTTTCCAGTCAAATTATCTCAATGTAACATTGGAAATACTTATAAATAAGGGAATATTAAATCGCTGCTTTGATCTTACTTAAATGTTATCAAGTTGTATAAGACCATAAAAATAGGGCTAGTTATTAATTTATTTTTCGTAACGTAATTGTTTCATGTACAATTATGTAATTCGTAGAATTATATGATTCGGAAAATATATATTTTTAACAAAACATCACTTTTCCACAATCTTAAAAGGTATTGTCACTTGATATTGTACATTCACAACATAGTTAAATTCTCACGAAGAAGACAAGAAAGAGAAACTTTAGAAATAATGAACATTCTGAAAGAATCAGTGCCATAAAAATGTATTCGATCATTTATTAAATTAGTCACACAAAGTTGCTTTTCCTATATTTTATATGTATCTTTCTTTGATTTATATTGTACATTCCATTGTCCTCTCTTCTCCATTTGCCAATATAACAATTTTATTACACATGGGTTGAGAAATCTAGATATATGTACCCTCAGAGAGAGATATTTAATATAGGATATTATATTTTATATAAAAGTTGTTAATGAAATTTATTGATGAACTGATATCACACAAATAATGCCTATAATACAAGGTTTTATGACATTATGTACAAAATATAATACAAATTGATATTTTTTTCTCGTAAAAAAATTTTGTATAACAATTTTTATATGTATAAACATATAAAATCTCAAATCTTTAAATTATTATGACGTCTAATTTTTTCCATTTTACTACTTACAGAACACATTTACAGTTTTTTTTATTTCGTCATTTTAATCGATCGCTTATTTGGGATAGATCTAAAAGCGTACTATATATTTTCATTTGGTTCCGCTATGTTTTTGATTTATTCCTAATTCGAGCCTCTAAGAAATAAATGTTACCGTAAGAATGTCTTACGGTGTGTAAATAAATGTAATTATTCTTCTACGACGTGTCTAAAGATTATGCGGTAGTATACTATGTTGATACATAAGTATCTAAACCGTTTACGGGAGAAGAAAGATTTATTTAGTAAAAATAAGATGGTTAAGTTGAACATAATATGTTATTGAAAATATAACACTATGTCAATATAAGGTAAACATGTACATTATTGTGTGTGATACTTCTGAGATATCACTTTGTTAAATTATTATGTACGTAAGTTATAACCAGTGTTTGCCCTTATCTATATAAAGTTATCTATATGTAAAATTATCTAGATGAAGAAATGGTTTTATTTGATCTATATCTAGATTGTAATAGAAGATATGTTACCTCTATTTTCATCTTAAATAAAAGTGCTATTTTTTTCCAAATTATTTAAGTTAATGTCAATAACGAGTGTATTGTTCTCTCTTAACTTCAACCTCCAAGTTACCATTTATTCTAACAGAAAAATGTTTTGAAATGATAACAGATTGTAACAAATCTAAAAATAATAACGCAATGTAGCAAAAATTGCCGTAAAATTATAAGTAAAAACTTACAAAGAACTTTATCAGAGAATCATATTATAATGTAAGTATATTCCTTTTATATTTTTCAATTTTTATTTTTATTTGCGTATTTATTCAAATTAAAGAAAAAAAATTTTTTGTCATTTTGAATAATTTGAAAAACGCTTGTTTTTAAAAAATGATTTACAAATAAAAATATAAACATATTGTTTTTATATCTTAAATTATTTTGCTCAACAGACATTATCTCAAAATTATCTAGTAAATCTAGTTGAAACGATATATAATTTTATCTTTTATCTATGATATAAGGATAAATATAACATTAAATTATTTTTATCTTATCTAAGATAAAAATAATTAAATTTTATATTACATGTAAATATATACATGTAAATGTATATTATAGAGGAGACCGGGGCTATTCGTTGCAAGTTTTTTTCTTTTACGTATCCTGAGTCCTGTATTCATTAAAAAAAAAAAAAGTTGGACGGTTTGAAAAATTGAACCTTTACANACGGTTTGAAAGGTTGAACCTTCCCCTTCACAATGCCGTTATAGATAAAACACGGAAATGTACTTGCTTTGAACTACATATAAAAATGTCGACCAGTGCCAAGTATATATATATATATATATATATATATATATGCCCTAAGTCCGGGGTAATTCGTAACTAGTCTGGGAATATTCTGAAATTTGTGTTTTAAGATGAAAAAATGAAAAAAAGCTGTTGTTAAGACTCGATTTTATTCAGAAAACGATATATAATATTATTAAGAAAAGTTGCACACAATACAAAAAAAAAAAAACAATAGAGAATTTTATTGCTTCAGCGTTTTCGGAACAAGTCAGGGACTATTCGTATTTCGTGTAATTACACCTGTTGAGTATTAAGTTATGTATTTTGGTACATAGATCGCAAATATAAAAGAAAAAATTGTTCAAACGACGATTCGACGTTCGGTGTTTCGAATCGCCCTAGCGTCAACTTTGCGCATTATTGCGTCTACAAAAAAAAACATCACACAGCAAAAAGTAAACACGAAATGTTTCAAATACATTCAACTGGACACGATACA
>QKQZ01015685.1:0-36883 GCA_003595255.1 Solenopsis fugax | reverse complement strand
ATGTGTGTGTGTGTGTGTGTGTGTGTGTGTGTGTGTGTGTGTAGCCTGCCGGATTCTTTTAGAAGGCCGCACAGCACTTTCACTTATCCGTGTAAATACAAACGATACAAGATAGAGTACACGATATGTTTGCGAAAACAACGAGAAAAGTAAAACTAGCAGAATTGCTAAACTTTGATTAGCGAAATAATTATATTTATATCTTGGAAGCTATCACAATGTAGCTCGATGATGTCTCCAATAACTCGTTCGAAATTTCATAAAAAATAATGCTAAGGTTTATTAAATTCTAAATTATTCTTATGTAACTATATATTATCTCGTCTGAATTAAATGGAATAAATTAAATCAAAATGGACCAAGGATCTTGCAAAGAACAGAATTTCGAAGATAGCCTGTACACTGAGAGAAATGTTTGGTAAAATCAACCAAAATTTGGTTAAATAATAATCAAATGAATTTTATAGTTATAATTACTAAATACATAGTTGTTTTGACCAAACAATTTGTAGCTTTAAAACCAAATAATTATTTTCATACAACAAATTACAAAAAGTTTTGTTAAATGTAACTAAGTTTTTGGTACCAGTAACTACAAAATTCATTTGATCACTATTCAACCAAACTTTGGTTGATCTTACCAAACAGATTTCTCTCAGTGTACTTTGAGAGATTGCAAAAAAGCGAGAAGCTGGTAAAATATAAAACGAACAAAATTAAAATTTATATCTATACACATATATTAGAGTATTTAAAAGATAATAAATATTTCAACTTTAGTTAACTTTATTTAAAAAAAAAATTAATAAGATTTGATATCAAATTATCAAAATATTCCCAGCGCGCCATTACATTTAATAGCAATCATATGGTAATTTAAAAGCCCACAGTATAATATTCCCAATTTTTTCAAAAAAATACGTAAATAAAAACGCATGATTAATACGATTTAACGTAACATTGTAAAAAGATATAGTATTACATATAATCAGAAAAATAAATGTAGCTTTAGCGCTCGCTATATATTTAGACGCCCATCTTGATGTAACCAACTATCCGCAAAGGGCTAAGGAAGGGAATGTACGAGGAATTTGCGATAACAGGCACGCTCATCTCTCGCAGCGTTTCGACAACGATCGCGCCACATGCAGCCGCATGCAGTTTAATGAGCAGGTCGTCTCGCTGTCCGATACGGCTCGTCGAACCGCGAACTTGACACGAAGAGCAAGCCGGTGCCCGATGGCTATGATATCACTTGCGTTAATATCGGCCGTGCGACCGTCCGTATAAACGCATTTCCCGATCAACGATCCGGAAGAGTCTTGCCGCGCGTCCACCTTGTCATCCCGCCCTGTCATTTCGGAATTCCGACGGCGGCGGCGGCGGCCTCGTCGCCAGAGATAGATGGAGTGAACGATTTCGCGGTCGGATATCGAGAGCCGGAGGAGGAGACGAAGGAAGAAGGACGGCTCGATCGGGTGCTGAAAATACTGCCCGCCGTTGTCGAGTATATCGGATACTATCCAGAGTCGATATATACGGGATACGGAAGTTCCCAAACTCTCGTAAGCCCGACGAAGAGAAGGAGAGTAAACTTCGGTTCGCCGCATCGAAGCGTCCGATCGCTTTCGCGAAGTCATCCCGGAAGTATTTCGATTATCTCCGTCGGGTCACGATACGGACCGTTGGAAGAGTGTGCCCTTATTCCGGTTCGACAGCTTCATTCGGGGATTTGTCGTAGCTGACTAGTGGCTAGCGCACGGTTCCCGAATCATCAATGAGAGACTCAGATGCCAGATTGATATCAGATAATTTCGTTTCAATTTTCGAGGTCAGGGATGCGGAAAAATGTATCACGTTGGACGTTTAGATTAAAATCATTTCAAATTCTATAGTCAAAAATAATTATCGAATGCAATAATCGCAACTGGTATTACCGTTAAGATAATATGCTAATAATGATGGTTAAAATAATGAGTATCTTATCGATGCATATATAAAATGAAATTAATTATTTAGTGAATTATATGTGCTGTTAATGGAGAGATAATTAAAGGAGGTAATGACATTTACATTTGTCAAAAATTGCGTTATTTTAATAATATTGGATAAATAATAATTTCAGTTAAATTTTCGCAAACGTTCAATCAGAATTTAAATGCGAAAATTAAAGTTAAATTCATTTTATATCTATTATTATATGCTTTATAAGACATAATAAATATTCTCTGTTTACGTGTGATTATCATAATAAATAAATTTATTTCATCTTTCTATTATAGCAAGTTTTAGAAAGAGCAATTTATGATGGTTCTTCAGAAGCCAGCTTAAACTCACTATGCAATTACAAGCTCGTTTTAAATCTCATTAAGTTAACTTCCCATTAATAATTTATTGCAAAATTAGGACTTATTAATGGCAGTGGGGATTAATTTAATGGAGATTTTAAGTGTTTTACACACGTCCGTATGGAGCTTTGAATTCCGATGCAGGTAGAATTTCTATTTTGTTCGTGGAAATTATTTTTGCGAATCCATCCGGCATCGGAATCCGAGCTAAGCGTAATTATCAGTTTCGATTCCGCAAAAATGCGCCGTTCGCAAATTATCGCGATCAATTCTCGCGTTGCCGATAAACATTCAATTCACGTTCCGTCGCGGCTCGTCCTCGTTGCTCATCGGCATTGCGTTATTGTTTCCGATATCCAATCGACACGGCTAGCGAATGTATTAACGTTGCAGCAAATCAGATTCCGCGCAGGCGACGACTCGTTATCCAATTCGAATCGATTGCCACAAAAAAGATATCACAGTTCGGTCCGTACGTAATTTTGAGGTAACCGATAAAAAGAATTACGCTGGTCGATCCCACGACGGAACGCAGGGCACATTCAGCTTTATTGAATATATATTGTCTGAAAGTTTTTATACATCTTGCATTGTCTCGCGTTCGCAATTACTCTAATTCACTTAATAAAAAAAAATTTGGTAAGAATCTATTACACCATGAAATTTATTTCTTGAAATAATACAGATTCAAAAGTCTTTAATCACAGACACGTACACTGAAAAAAAAGTCTGATTATAACTACCAAATGTATAGTGAAATAGTATCAATTAAATATTTGGTCAATATAACCAAAAATAATTTTATTTTACTAAATGTTTAGTAAGTATTATCAAATCTGATATAAGTTACTAAATATTTAGAAAAGTAAAATTATTTTTGGTTACATTGACCAAATATTTAATTGATATTATTTCACTATACATTTGGTAGTTATAACCAGTCTTTTTTTTTTCAGTGTATGATTAAGTCTTGAAACTTTTCATATTTTTAAAATCTTCAAATAGTGATGAAAAAAATAAACAAACATGAAAATAATACTCTGTATACATCTTTTTACAAAAATATTATATCGATGCATTTAATACTAATTAACTTGAATTGCTGGTTTATTATAAAACTTGTTGCAATTAATTGAGTTTATTAATATCTATCGTAAAAAATTATTTTCTTAACACATAATTTTCCATTCGTGCTTATTTATTACGGGATTCGCAACTCATCTGCGCCAAGGACCGATGGTGCATTCAATGAGAAACTTGGAGGATTGCTTTACGCATCTACGGGAAGGTGTTTTCTCGAGCGAGATAACTCGATTTCGGCGAGCAAGCAGGCAAGCAGCGTCGTCGCGGGAAAAAGAAGCGTAACCGATATCGGGACTCCGCCTCCGCAATTTCGCCAAACCTTGCAAAGGAGTAAATCGGAGATCCCGGCGTTGCGGATTACGCCGGATTCCGAAAGGGGGAAAGGGAGGCCGTCGCCTCGGTGCCGGTAAAAAGTCTCGGGGTGGTTTTAACCCCGCGACCCCGTAATGAATAACCCGGAAGAGCCATCGGGCCATCGACCGAGATCGGCACCAGGTCGAATATACGGACTGCTCCCCCGCTTTCGTCGGAGGCGATCGAGCCCGATGGAGGGCTAGAGACGAAGAGCTGTAATGGCCCACAAATCACGCGACGTGGAAGGGCAAAAAACTGGTCTCCGTCCCCGATAGACGGAACAATAAATCTCGGAATATTTTTAAATACGTCGTCGAGATATTATACATATATCTCTTCTCTCTCACACACCACCATCCTGCGTTTCAACTCGTGTACATTCAAACGCTTTTACGTGGCCACGACGTTAACGAGCGTATTCGTTCTAATCATCACCCCGGTCGACGCCAGTCATCCCGGGACGGTGAAATACCGTAACAATCGACGGATACAGGATGCGGTCGAAGGAGATCAATGCCCTGAAATTTTCGGAGATTCTCTTCAAATATAGTTGGGTCTTTTAATGAAAATTACGCGCTCATGTTTTTTCTTTAATGCTAATACGTTTGCAGTTTATTAATTTTCTTTTAATTAAATATTTTGGGAACTAAATAATAAATTTAATCTTATAGAAAACGAACTCCACATTTTGTCGCTGAAATTTAATTTGGCAAAGTTATGCTTTATGATTTTACACACTTTGTCTCTTTAATGCATTCATAATTTTAAATCACTTTATATTGTTACACTCATACATACATTTACAATGTGAACTTCTCATGTGCTTCACGTCGAGATTTTTCAACGATTTAAACCCCCAAATGAATTCCTATTAAAGCATTTAGCTTTAATTAACGAAGCTTTATGAAATTTGTACGCAATTACTCATTAATATTTTATATTTTATTATTTATGACACTGTCATTAATATTTTTCTACATTAATTTTGCACTTCTGGAGGATTATAGCTAATGAATTAACTTTTACAAACTTCTTTTTTCTAAAAAAAGAAATAGAACATAGTAGTCATCATAATCATTATATTTTGCATGTGACTTATACATCAATTATTATTTATAATCTTCTTTTTCTTTTTCAATCAAAGCTCTTAATAAAATATTACTATTAATTTTATAACATTAACATTACACATTTACACATAGAACAGGTTAAAAAAATGCGTATTAGATCGAGAAATTATTGATAGCTACTGATAGTTGATTTCGTTCATCCAAGGATAATATAGCAATTAATTTTAGTAGAACATAAAATTTGATAGCATCGATTTGCGGTGGAAGCTAAGCGAGTGTATAGAATAGCGTTCACAAGACGCGACGAATTTCGCCTATGAAATCATGACGGACAGACGATTAACGTAGCGACCAATCGATTACGACAGCGTGAAAGGGCACCATTCGATAATCTTCCGTCGCCGCATCGTAGATACCGGTTAGGGCTTAATCGCCCTTACCTACTGCCGAAGTAATTTCCTTCGATCGAGGAAACTGTTCACCGCGTTTCATTAACTCCGGCAGTCTGCTTCATTGCGCGTCTAGCGTCATCATGGTGCAATAAGTACGGCAAATAAACGTCGCCAAATCAATCAAAACGTAATAAAGAAAGACCATTTAGAACCATTTATTCTCCTGTAAAAATAATCCGAGAAAGTCAAGAGAAAGAAGCTTCTCTCTAAATTTCTTATCTCGATTAGACCTTTTCCGGAGTGCGATCAGTAGGATTTATGTCTCGCAAATTATATAAATATTTGGAAAAATCTGATAATTAAAATAAATACGATAGCAGTTTTCTATTTCACAGCAAACTTTCTCGGCAAAAATCCCTTTCGCGTATACAAAGAAAACGATCGGCCGCGTGATCGAAGACTCGAACAAGACTATCAATATTTCACGTTGAAGGACTTGATCCTCAAAGCGAACACATCAAAGGGACGATGATTTTCCATATGACGAGAGCGTCGTAACGAGATCAATTTCTATATCGAGTAGTATAGTGCCAAATTAAGAAAAGTATGGCTAGGTAATCGAATTGGCCAGTCTGTGAGATAATTCGATCCACTGATAAGTTTCGCCGAAATCACAGCTATCGCCCGAATTAGCGACGAGGATCTTTTATGAGTTCTCCATTTCTATCAAAAACAGAAAATTCGTTGGAATGACAACGTCAAAATACTGTCAATATCACGACAAAACTTTTCACGATGTAATGCAAATTTTTTTCAACGATTTATATTTACGTCAGTAAATTGACGCCGCAACTTCTCTGTAACTTGCGGTCGAAAGGGTGAATCTATGCGAGAAATAATGAAATTTAAGTGTCAGGGCTCAACTATAAAGAGCCATCAGGAAATAATGACTTTACAAAAATTTCTAACAGTTTTTTAAAGTTAGGAAAGTCAGATGTTTTACGCCCTTCGAGCACTAACTCAAACTCAATGAAGACGTATTGCTTAGAGAAACAGAAGGCATTGCCATTAACATCTTGATGGTCTATGGTGGCTGCTGGTGGCATCCGCTGCAATTAATTAGTTTCCGTAATTAATTAGTTTCGTATGAGTAATTAGTTTCAGGCTCTGAAAAGTCACTATCCACCCATGAATTGACTCGCGGACCGCCGCGAGTCAGGCAAGATCAATGGCGCGGAAGGGTAAACAGGCGCGTTGTTCACGGTGGCGATAAACGCAAATTAAAACCCGCCGCGATTAACACCGACGGATCGTGGCGGACGATAAAGCCACCGGGAACGGAACACGCGCGACGTTCTCGTTTCGCGCGACAGAAATTTACTTCAGTCCCACGCGTAATGGACGTGGATTAAAAGGGCGGATTACAGGGCGGTGCGCGCCTGTCAAAGGGGCGAACTCAATTATCCAGGAGCGCCGGTCCCTGACCAGGGCGGAATTGTATCTATCTACGGAGCGAAAGGCCGGTTCCGTTGCAAAGGGGCGAAACGATAGAACAAATAGAAGGTCGCGGAAGCGCGAGAGGCGACACGTTCGCGCACTTTGTTAGGGATTCCATCGATAAAAGGGCCGGCGGGGCTGATTAAGGAGCGGCCGTCCCTCCGGCTTCCGCGGTCGCGGTGCAAAAGCACGCGAGAAAGAAAGAGAGTACGAAGGCGAGTAGCCGCTACGTGGTACGTGAGCAAATTACCATCTGCCAGATTTAAATTAATTTTTGTGCGCTCGCGTCCCGCTGAAAAGAATTCATTACTCCGGAGCCGCGCTTCGGCCATTGAGCGCGAAAAAAGCCGATAATTCTCGCCGTTGAAAAAAAAAAAAAGAATGCATTCGTGGAGATTCGTCGCGGTCGACATGCGGGGCGAATGAATTCCCCCGATTTTTCGGAACGGTAAGAATGTCGAGGGAAGAAAAGTGCGCGGTAATCTCACGGAGAATGTGAAAGGCGACTCTGTAATTGGTGAGTTATGGGGACGGAGAGTAACGTTGGAGATCTATAAATCGCGCAAGGCCGAGCTTTCTTTCCTTTTTTTTTTTTTACACGAGTAAATGACACCCAATTTATTTTAGTGTAAATTTTTCAACATTTATTATTTTTTTTATACACATTGAAAGTTATTAGGGTAAGGTTGCCGATATCGCACCGGCTTCTAAATCGCACCATCTCGCGTATAAATTCAACTACACTGAAAAAAAAAGACTGGTTATAACTACCAAATGTATAGTGAAATAGTATCAATTAAATATTTGGTCAATGTAACCAAAAATAATTTTACTTTTCTAAATATTTAGTAACTTATACCAGATTTGATAATACTTACTAAACATTTAGAAAAATAAAATTATTTTTGGTTATATTGACAAAATATTTAATTGATACTATTTCACTATACATTTGGTAGTTATAGCCAGTCTTTTTTTTCAGTGTACAGTACTTGTACACTACAAAATTTCTTAATATGTTGAGTTCAATGAAGGATGATAAATGTTATGTAGTTCCCAAATAATCCCACAAAGAGTGTACAAGTACTGTAGTTGAATTTATACGCGAGGTGGTGCGATTTAGGAGTCGGTGCAATATCGGCAACCTTAGAACCTGCCTTTGAACCTGCGTTAAAAAAATCTCAATTATACACTTGACAATAATACGATTAATTCTCTTTATACCATCAATATGTTTATCCCGTTTACATCTGTCACATTCACGCGTTTCTCACCTTTCGCTTTCGGCTGTTTATCTTTATCATAAAATTCACACGAACCGTTGTCTAAAGTGGAACGCCAAGGAGAATTTTACGGCGGTATCGCTACGAGGAATCGAATCTTGAGTCCTACGCTAGTTGTGCTAATGCCACCGGAAGGCGCAATAATCCGCTGTCACATGAGAGAATTCCCGCGGGCATTACAATGACGCATTGCGCCGACTATTTGCCGACATCTCGTTTCTGATGTGTGATTGCGAGACGTAGCGACAGAAAGAGTTCCACGCTCCGGTAATCGCAACCGTTATTTTTCTCATATTGCCGGATTACGTCGCAATGACGGCGGTCGTCACGTCACGATTTACATGAGCGACAACGTTGTCTCAATCTCCAATTTTTGATCCCGCGTTAGACCAGGACTCTCTAAATTCGAGGTACATGGCGCAGATTTATTTTTTCTAATTCATTAATACTTGTCTCTCTCGCACGTCACATTATAATTGTGTAAAAAAAAGGAAAAAAAAAACAATTTTAATTCGTATCGGAAGCTCAGAGATTTCGACAATTCCCGCTGTGTTTTATAGCGCTATAACTTTCGGATATTCACTTTCTGGCATTTCGTCAACCATGAATTATTCATATTTTTGCAAAAATTCCACGAAAAATTCCGTTCTAACTGTATAAATTTCTATATAGAGAACAACCGACAAAACACACACGTATGGCATCTCACCGGAATCCGCAAAATTTAACAAATAAAATTAAACAAAATTTACGTGTATGTCAGAATATTATATATTTAGCGCAGATAAAAAATACAAATTAAATGTACAAATTTCTGCATTATACAACGCGTTACGCATTGCAAATAATATTCCGAGTCTACCGCTGCAGTAATAGTGCATTCATACATATAACGCGCATGTCTATCTTCTTAGTAATAAAAGGATTAAACACCTGTATTAGTTTGTGCAAATTAAAGCGCACGTTCCTATTTGCATAAGCGATTACCCTATAATTCTTACATGCCATCCTGATAATTTAATATTTCGCAAATTTATAAATTATCATAAAAGTAGCGCAAATAATAGATAAAATCTGATAAAATTGTTTATTCTATAGAAGTAACAATATGTTTATATTGTTCTCTCTCGTCCAGCTAGAGATTTATTGCGTGCGTGAGTCTTTATAAATTTGCATGTCCTAAAAAGAGATGCAGTTTAATATTAAACTTTAAATTAATGATGCTATAAAAAAAGCATTTCATCTTTTACATAAAATTTAGTTGTCATTACCATGCTGTTATTAAACAGAGTAAATCAACTTTATTAATTAATTTTTTAATATAAATAAAATTTATTTATTTTGTGTGACGTATTTTTAATGCAAAATATAAATGACTAAAATTGTTGTAAAATTTATATAAATTAGCGATTCTCTTTTCACTATAACGTCTAACAATTTAATCACAATAATCTCATATAGTAATTAAAATAACAATTATTACATAGCCCTAGTTCAGAAGAAGATTAGATTTCTATGAACGTTTTAGAATATATACCAATTACATAGATAGTCGCGTGTTCAGAATTTGCTTCTAAAAAGAGTCAAAGTCGCACCTCGACTTCCATTTCGTATCATGTTACTGTTATCTTGCGACTTCTATATTTTGTATCATATTACTTTTATCTTGCGTATGCCAATGAGTACATACTCAGATCTGAACATACCAGTCGCGATATTTTCCCGTGGAACTATCTCAACTGCAGAAGAGTATTTGCATTTTACGAAATGCCGCGGAAAAGGGCCGAGGTCTAAACGGATGTAAGCCAGCGAAATCAGGGCGACCCGTGTCGTTACCGGCAAACAGACTGCCGCTTTCTCCGCGGGTGGTACTCACTTCGTGGTACAAGGTGGGTTGCTGCCACTGCCGCCGCGCCGGTGGTCGGGGAAATAAATTGGGGGCAATTCCGTATCGCCAGACTGGAATAGACTCCGGCACGGGAGCACTCGGAGAGAGGTAAGAAGGTGGAAAAGTGGTAGCGTGTATACCGGGGCAAGATCGCGCGCTGCGCGCCCGACATTTCCATTTTCATTTAGCTCTGGGATCTACGATGCCGAACTTCCCGACGCGTGTCGTCGTCGTCGTCGTCGTCGTGTTGAATGCAACAGGAGACCGAACGGAAACGAGAGGCGGTAATTCGCCAAAGGGGGGAAACTTAATCGAAGCCAATAAACATCGACCGGGAGTAATTCGTGCCCAGTCAATCTGTCCGTGGCCGCCACGCAAATTCCACACGACAAACGACGCAATCGGGAGCAGTTCTCGTTAAGGTCGTGATACCGTGGCATACCGTGGCATTGAAAATCGTTGCGACAATCAAAACGTACAAAATCTTTGTCATTCTATTTAGTTAGCAATCTCTATTAATAATGTGCAATATAATTTATTAAACTAATGATATTCGCAATTTTAAAACGGCTCCCAATTGCGCAATGGAATGCCTGAAATATTTTTTCCTCAAGAGAAAAATTTCAAGAAATTAAGAAGCAGAAGCTGAAGAATTTATTCTCAACTTTGCATTATACATATAATGAAGAGAAATATTAATGAGAATATTAATGAGAGAACTGTTAGACAAAAATATCATACGTTCTTTTTGTCATGTAAGAGTAGTATCAAATCAAATTTATTTATCACATGCCATTTCTCTCTGACATTTATTTTCATCAGTGAGTTTCCCATCGTGATGTTTAAAAGTAATTTTTTAGCATTAAACATCCCGTCCGTCGGACACAGGTGTCACAGGTGTAATAAATGTCAGATGTTAACCCAGCATTAGGAGCGGCCTGTTAATCAGACTTCGCCTTAATCAGCGTCGCTTAAAGCCGAACGAATTGCGTTTGCTTTACCGGGACGCGATTCATAATTCACGACAATCCTCTCCCGCAATTCGGATGATAAAACACGCGGCTCGCCGGACACTCGCCGACGAACATTCGCGTCATAATCGCGCTCACAATGCGCGAAAAATCAATTCATAATTCAGCCGGGCGTGACTCGCACTCCCGCACTCCCTCACTCCCTCACTCCATCGGCCCTCCTGATGGACGTCGCCGGCGCGTTTCGCTCAATTTATGTACCACTCTGTCACGTCGATAGACGCACGCACGCGTCTGTACATCCGCGCCGATAGCGCGACGTAATCCTCGAGAGACGTCTGTCTAATATATCTGTCAAGGATAATCGATCGTCGCGACTGCCGTGCACGCAAGACGCACCGCCGACGTATTTTATTCCTGACCGACAATGGAAGCGTTACTGCCGCTTTGAAAAATCATTTCAGCCGCCCTGTGCTAAGGAGGTTCTTCAGTCTTTACGCATATTATAAGAATTCAATGAAATTAATAATATTTTATAATTTCATTGAATTCTTATAGGCATTCCTGAATTATTTCAAATTTTTGAACGTATAGTTTCCTTTAAACTTAAAATATAACTTATTAAAATGACACATTGAGTCTCGTGAGAAGGAGAGTTTTAAGTAACTTAATTTTTCGCAAACAAAATAAAAATTTGGAAAAATTATATTTATAAGAAGAATTAGAACTTTAAGGAACTTTAAGGAACATTTTGAAATAAAAAAAAAATAAAATTTCACTATATGAAATGTTTTTTATGAATTATCATATTAGATTATACAATTTTTTTAAAATATGGCTAGTAAAAATTTAAATCATTATTATATAAACAATACTTTAACAATTTTTCCCTCATCAATGTTTATCAATATTATAAAGAAAATATTTTAAAATAGAAAATTATCGTTTTTATTGCTTATCTTGCTCATCATTTATTATTTAGAAGATGACAATGTTAGAAGTTTCTTTGTGAAAAGATATGAGAAAAGTTATGTGACTCTTTTTTTAAGAACTGAAGAACGTCCTTAACTAAATCGACTATTTCGAGTCGAAAGAATGTCTTTTGTGAATTTAATCAATTCTTAACGATTATTAGATTCTCTATATAGAATATAAAATAAAGCAGAATTGCTAGCTGTGTTCAATATTATTTACTTTTATTAATTATAAAAACAAAATCTTAATTTTAAATCTATAAAAATTTCCACACAGATAAGCACGAAGAATGTTAGAATCACAGCAATGTTCATACATGTGAAAGTGAAAAGCGTTCTCACTCAAAAAGCAAAATTTCAGACTAGGAATCTTGCTTCACGAACAGACAAAGTACAAATAAGACAGAGCGGCGAACAGACACCAATATTATGTATCTCTACTTGTTTTTGATCGAGTCGAGCAAATGAAAATATGTATCATTTAAAAGTTCTATGTCATTGTGAGAGTTTATTCCGTTAGTCTGTTGTTTAATGTAAATCATTTCTGAAATTAGCCTTTTTCTATAGTTCGATTCAGTGTCAAGAATTTTTATATTTTCCCAATCAAATGTATGGTTTGAGATTATTCGATGCTCGGTTACCACGGAATGTCTCGATGGATCAAGTTTTATATTGTTCATGTGCTCTTTCACTCTAGTTCTCAACTGCCTCTTCGTCTGCCCCACATATGTAGCATCGCACTCTTTACAGCAGTTTTGTAAACGACATTGTTATTGCAGCTATGATCCGTTCTGTCCTCATGTACTCTAATAAAATTGCTAATTTTGTCCACACACCTAAAGCCTAAGCCTACTGTAAATTCATTTTTATCTATCAAAGATGCATTATCTTAAATCTTAATTTTAAATTTATTTCTCAATTAAGTGTTTTACATTTCTGTTAAATTTAAGGATTGTTATAGAAAAAACAAATACTTTAAAAGAGAACAAGCATCTCATTTTAAACGCTTGGACATAAAAATTAGTAAGATGCGATCGCATTATTAATTTTAATCAAAATATAACTATATAACAGACTTATCCGAGCAAAAAATATCTTCAAAACAGAGTGACCATCGAGCTGTTTAAAAAAAAAAGCAAAAACACAATAAATTTTAGCACCGCAAGAGAGAAGGGCTGTCAGCTGAAAGCACTATGCAGACGTGAATAGAACGTGATTCAGCCTGCGCCGCGATCGTTGTATTTTTGCAGTTTTGTAAGCGCGCGCGAACGATAAACCGCGAATTCCAACGCGAGAACTACCGCGCTGACGCGACTCCGGTTGACTTTCCTCGGTGTCAAACGCCCGCAAAGCGTGTTATCGATGATCGTGCACCATTGAAATACTGCCTAAAGTGGAGGACTCTTCCCCCTCCCCATCCTCTAGCTCTCTTTCCCCCAATTCGCTCAATCGAGCTGATTGAGCGGGCCGCGGTCGCCGACCGTGAAAAATAGAGCGTTTCGCTGGCAGCAATATAGCTGAAATGGATCGAACGGATTGAGCGTCGGGTATTATTGTCGCGGGGAAAAATCTGACGGATTACGGATTGCGGACCGAGAGCGCGTACGGTATAACCGTCTGCCGCGTACATTGGACCATTTTCGCGCCGTCGACCGAAAGAAAAACCCTATGCTATGGCCGTTTTGTTCACCGCCAGTGATGCGCGCATCAACAGCGATGCGCTCGGAGGATGCGATTGCGCGCTTCATGCCGCGCCGCTTTATACCGCAAACTTTTCCAATCTATCATAGAACGGTTATCGCAGGATGAAAATAGATCCGCGCGTTATCTCGCGTCAACGGGATAATATTAAAAATTGACAGCTGCGACCGAAAGTCTTCAGAACCTAGCGGATGATCGTCGGTGATCATGAGCCTCGTGTTATTACAGCGGTGTCCGCGAATCGACTCAAGTTGGAGCATTTCCGCGGAATAAGAGGTGAGAACTTCTTGGTTCGAGTCTTACCGAGTGACAAACTCAGAGAGAATCGTGTAATCCGAGAATCTGCTCTCGCCGAGGTTTCGTCCCGACGAGTTCTCTCCGGGAATAAAGGGCGAACTTCTGCTCGCCGTTCATGCTCCCCTTATTGTGCAGGTCGAGCAGGGAGTATCGTAATCCGGGCCGAATTGAACCCGCATACACGGAACAGTTGTCGGAGACACGTATAGGCGAATGCATTAATGTGCACAGTTACGGATACGAATGCACCGAGAGCGAGCCGAGTGACTGGTTCGGCGCGCTTCAAGCCGGCTGGTTAATGCACCGTCCGTATCTACTGCATAGCGGCCCGACACTCCCGCCTCCGGCGTGGAAACTAATTTCTTTCGCGGTTTAACCGGCGAACGTGTACATCCTATTTGCAGGATAAATTGGGTCACCGGTCGGCGCGACCGGATCGAAATTGTTTCAAGGGGAAAAAGATAAGAACGCTATGGACGGTATGTGTATGTGTATGTGGCGTCAGTTTCTTTAGACTTGTAAAAGAAAAAAAGATACGAGCAACTGAGGAGTTTGGTCGTAGCAAACTGATAGCAAACACTGTTGCTGCTATCGGATACCATCCCCCGTGATGGGTAACATATACTCAATCACGATCGAATGTTCATTGACCATAGATACCTGCCAATCACAGCGATCCCTATAATTATCACAGCAATCCGTGTAATTATTGAGGATATACCCAACGATTATCGATTGTTGCAATGCTAGTCCTTGGTTAATCTGATATGTTATCAGTGGCTAAACAGACAGATGGATATCCGGTGACTGTACAGACACATGGGAATGCTCTCATCATCGTCGGCTCAACAATAACTACGGAAGAGACGAATTATGCAAGACGCTTCTCGCTATTTCTGGAAATAAAAGAGAGAGTTTATTTTTTATTGCATTTCCAATTTAATACTGATTGCAAGTGAACCTTGTAGCTCGATGTTTCAGGCACTTAACTGAGAGAGCAGTGTGTTTAGTATTTGCGACTATAATTGTAAATGATAAAAAAAATGATTAAAAATGATTATGATTAAAGTTTTATCAACCATGAAAAAATTTTACTCTAAATTATGATAATTTCAAATATTAATATAGTACAGTAATAATTCTCATTTATTTCACTTTTATTTTTATTTCATTTTATCTCATTTATTTCACTTTTACTAAATTTGTTAATATGAAGTGAAAATATAAAATATCGAGAGGTACGATTTAGGCGACCTGTACACATTCAGCAACTCTTTTCTATTATGTGCGTTTTTCTGCTTTTAAATACTTTTAAAGATTTTCTTTCTGAAATTCTCAGGACATTCTCACGAGAGATAAATTGTAGATAAATTGTAATCTTGGTCCTTCCGTTACTACAAATTTGATAAGTGAAGCGTTGCCTCGCGATTGAGGCGAATCGCGACGCTTTAGGGAGGGGCGACACGATTGAAGGGGGGAGGGGGAGGGGAGAGTGGATTGAAAGGACGAATAAATCCATTCGTTCGGTCTGACAACTGCTGGATTTCCGGAGATAAAAATTTCTCTCAGCTCGCGGACGCGGAGACTATACACTCGAATGAACGGAGGGGTGAATCCCACCGTCGTCGTCGTCGCTGCCGCAGATTATTTGCTCTTAATTCCTCGCGCTGAAAGCGCTTCCCGGGGTCCCTCCCGCGTACTACGATGTCCCCCGAATAAAAACCGGGGAATTTATTTATCGGTACGAAGCCGTTCTCTAAAAACCGCGAAGCGCCTCTTCGGAATCGAAGAACGGCCGCGCGCGGTTGCTCCCACCGAGAGGAAGGAAGCTCCCTTGACAGCTCGAAGGATAGACACGTAAATCCCATTCCATTAGAGGCGCGTCGCACAGGAAGAGTGTCGTATAATAAAATGCACGTCCTGAGAATCCCCTCAGCCGCTCGATCTCGCTCCTCTGCCACCCCTCTCTCTCTCTCTCACTCTATTTTCGCGAGAAGGCGCGCTTTTCTTCCCCTTCTCGGAGGAAAATCAGTCAGGTGGCAATTAGCACGGCGAGAATGTTATCGCGGCAGCGCGGTCGTTAATTCGGGCCAGCGCGAATTAAGAAACAGACTCTTAGCAGCGGGCCGTAATGAAAATTCATAATTTTATGCTGCGCCGCGCGCAGAAGAGGAATCGTATCATAAATATTTATATCGCGCGCGTAACGTGTACAACGTTGCGCACGTTTCCCGCGTAGACCGCGTACCTCCCTTCCTCGGGATAATATAAATTGGTAATGTTTAAGAACGTTCGCGTTTAAAATACGCAATACCGTGTTGCGAAACTATCCCGCTTCCACGGCCGTCGCGGTTATCGCGATCCGAATTAAGAAGAATAGCGCGATTGTCTCGGCACCGGGAGAGTTAATCTACGTTTCCCGAGCTACAAGCGACTAAAAATTAAACTCCGATATTAAACTTCAGGAGGATAGATACGTGATAAAAACTGAAACCGCAGTTTACCTCGGTAGACATTTAATATTTTATTAGCCAAGTCTTATCCGAAAATTAAGAAGTTGATTAATCGCTCTGTATTTCAAGCTCCATAGTGGAAGATGAGTTTTCAAGAAATTTTTAATCGAGATGCGCGTTTTCTGGCTTACTCTGTACGTATATTCCTAATTGATTTTCAATTAACTTGTAAATTAATGGAATACACGATGTAATCGATTCGATTATCTTACACGTAAATTTACATTGAAGTCGATTAAAAAAATCCGTATTTCACGAAAGATACAAGAATACATTCCTCTGTACACAGCCGGCTTAAGCTTTTATTATCACGTAATGTAATATAATAAAATTTTTTGAATTATTTTTTTGTGAAATAGTCTTTGGTGACTAATAAGCTGTCTTAAAAAATTCTTACAGAACAAATTCTTATCCTTTTAAATACATAACGTTAATTTGTAACAAGTATGATGCTTAAATCAAGGATATTCACTACCGCTCATTAATTTCAATGCACCACTCAAAAATCGTTGATTTTTCGGAAAGTAATGAATAATAGAAGCTATTTTGTGATGAATATAGATTTATTTAGGCAAATAAATATGTTTTGTATTTATATACATTGTTTACAAAGAAATGAAGCCTTGATTTTCTTAAATTTTTCTTTCATCAAAGTATCCACCGAAGTTCTTTCATTGTGTATGTGTTGACGAATCAGTTTCAAAATAACATTGGGTACATCTCTGATATTACTACGAGCACCCCTCATGACTTTGTGCGCGTATTTTGTTTATTTCCAAGGATCAGGTACTAACCAACTGTTAACCCTGTTTCTTCGAAAAGTAAAGTTGTCAATGACTTTTTTTATAAATAATGTATAAATACGATGCATGCAAGTGCTGAAAAGGTTCATAATAGCAAGTAAACTTATTTCTGTACAAAATATACGTATCACGTTCATCTTTTATGGAAAAATCAACGAATCTGGGAGTGTATTGAAATTAATGAGCGGTAGTGTAAAAAATACAGATAATTCTTTTTAAAATAAAATGAATGAATATCTTAAATATGTATAAAGCTTTTCTCTCTCTTTTCTGTTTCACTACCCTTACTGTTAACCAAGATAAGACTTCGAATGTTTGTAAACTAGTTGCCAGCATTTTAGTTCCACGTTTCTGCGATAAACGATAACATTTCAGCACGCCCGATACGCCAAGGGTTAATTCGTTCCTGTCGCCGGGATTAAGGCGCTCGGAGCGCTCGAGACCCGAATCTATAATTTATCGGGCTTCGATAGAGACTCCAGCCGGCTCCTTCTCTCTCCTTCGCGGTCGACTGCTGTCTCCTGCGTCGCTTGGAAATTTCTCGCGAACCATCGGCGAATCGGGAGCTGCTCCGTTGCACGGGCATTTAAAGCATTTGCGGTAGCTGCTGCGCTATCATCCTGACCCTTCCCGAATGCGATTACCTAAACCGATTTATGGCATGGGCCGAATAAACTCGACGCCGAACATTTTCATGAGGATTAACGGCCCAGTGCGACCAGGAAGTCTATGGGTGCCGTGCCGTTACGGCACCGTATAATTCGCAATAGCCGAGTAGAAGCATGGCGATTTCCGCGCCGCGACGAATATTTGATCCTGGAACGCCGAGCGCGGTTATCGGTGTCATCAATAAATCGTATTTAGAGTAGTTACGAAGAATTTATTCCATAAACGTCATTTACGGTAGCCAGGAGGATAGATTGGCCAATAGATGAAAAGATAATACGTACCTCCATTTTCGACGAGAATTAACGGATGGATTAATGCTATACTTTACATTTGTATTTCATACTTGTTATTTAATATATAAATGTTTTTCTAGCTTATTATTATAATTACACAGAGAGAACAGTTTTGCAAAAATGTTTAAAAATTTAGTTGGATGCAGATCTAAAAATAATTTTGTTGGGCCATCAAATAATTATGTAGAGCTCAAATTAGTTGCTAGAATATTAAAACTTTTTGAAGTCTTGCTTATCATACTTGAGCGACTTACGTAATTATTTTGGTGCAGCAAAGTTAATTTCAAATCTGTATACAATTTAATTTTTAGATGTTTCAGTAAAATCGTTCTTTCTGTGTATTAATATCGTATAGCATAATATTGTTTTTACATGTACTTTTACACGAATGAATGGTTAAAGTATCTAAAAATTTAGCTAGAAAATTTAGCTGCTAGTCTGAAAATAATTTTGTTGGTCCTCAAAATAATTATGAAGAATATTCAAGCATGAAAAGTAATGCTGCAAAAAATTTTGATATTCTATTGGTCAGTCTGATCGTCCTATATAATTATTTTAATGATTTAACAAAATTATTTTTAATGTGTGTATTCAGTTAAATTTTTAAATGTTTTGGTAAAACTGTTCTTTTCATGTATAATTAAAATAATTATTTTGTTAATGTATATTTTTAATTATTAATTATAATTATATTATTAATTTACTTACTTTGTGCAATTTTAACATGAGCTAATTGTTTCAGTCTGTCATTTTAGCGTTAAAACTTTAACGTCAAGCTATTTTCTTTTTATCAAGATGAATATAAAAGACGCTCTCGTAGTATATAATGTTCTACTAATATTAAATTTCCTTTTAACTAAAACTAAAACGATGTTTAATAATACATTATTACATTGCAATATTACAACTCACAGTTACCTTATTCTTTTCCACATTCTTATAAGATAATAAGTTTATCTAAACATTTTGTATCGATAAAGAGCTGCTTCGATAACATCTCCGGTCCAAAATTGATAAAAATGTTTCCAGTCAACGAGGCGCGAAGCCTCATGGGCACTTGATGCGACATCGGTGCCGGGCGGTAACATAAAAGCGGCGCTTCTCTGAGAGCGAAGTGGAAAACGTCGTCGCCGGAGATCGTTCCGAGCGGAGAACGTATCTCCGGCGAAAGCGGAATCGATAAT
This sequence comes from Solenopsis fugax, assembly GCA_003595255.1. Classification (NCBI taxonomy): domain Eukaryota; kingdom Metazoa; phylum Arthropoda; class Insecta; order Hymenoptera; family Formicidae; genus Solenopsis; species Solenopsis fugax. The sequence continues at coordinate 17,563 of QKQZ01015685.1, read as the reverse complement.
CCATCAGAGTCATGGGACGATTTTGACGTCCGGTCTCGGGGGCCGTCGTCGCTCCCCGGGAAAGGGGGTTATTGCCGGGCGTACCGTCTTCGAACGTCCCGATGAAAATAAGAACGGCAAGAAGGAGGGCACGGGAGACGGGGAGCGGAGCGCGAGGGACGCGAGAGGAACGGCGCCTGCGAGCGGATACGATCCCGGAGGAGCCGAGCTCGATTAGCGAGGCCGTTACTTCCGCGGAACGAGCTTCGTTCCCTGGGAACCGGAAGTTACGACGGGTGGGAGGGAAATGCCGGCAAGCAACACATCGCGTCGCCCTCGGTTCCTTCCATTCTTCCCTGGAATTTCGTCCCTTCTATCTTCTCGGTTATGATCCCCGGCGAGGAGATAGCTTCAAAGCTGCTGCCACCACAACGCGCAGTGCCGCTTTACTTTGCACGATTTCTCGGGTGTCTGCAGGAAACAGCTTCGAACAATTTAATGCACGAAACGATTTTTTTATATGAGACTGCTTTAGATTAGCACACATCTACACAGAAAAAAAATTAATATCAAATCAACAATTCATTGTTTCATACATAAGCAAGAATATAAAATCTTCTTGAAAGAATTTATAATCTTAAACATGGAGAAAATTTTTCTCTTCACGTAAGCAAATTATGTCTGATTAAGATTATCAAATTCTTCCACGATTTTATATTCTTGCACTGAGAGAAAAAATTACTACATTTTAATAAATATTTGTTTGAACACTTGCAAAGAAATAATTTGTTAAATGTAAATAAATATCTGTTTAGTACAAGAAACACTAATTTAATTTAACTACCTTTTTTTTTAATTGAATAAATATTTATGTACCATAAGTAAATATTTCATTGCAAGTATTCAAATAAATTTTTTTTTCTCAGTGTGCTTATATATGAAACAATGAATTGTTGATTTGATACTCATTTTTTTCTGTGTATGTATCGAATAAAGAATCAAAGAAGGACTATTTCTTTGTTAAAGACTGCTGAGAGATTGATTATAAAATTGGCCTTATATCATTTATCTTCCTCGTAATTGCCCTTCAATCCATGCAAGTTGATTCCACGACTTGAAAAACTCGCCCTTTTTCTAATCTCGTCATTACTCTCTTCACAATCTCTCGAGAAATACTTGCTTCAGATTCCAAGTAGAGTTCTCACTTATCTATCCATCTGCTCTTTCCTTTCCCGCGTTTTCCGATAATTTGCACGTCTTGTAATAATCTTCGATATTCTTTCCAAGTCGATCTCTCTTTCACGATGCCGGACCAGTAAAACGTCGAAGTAACGAGTCCCGGGTGCGATCTCATTACGAAGAGGGTAATGTCTACTTCGAGGCGCACATCGAGCGAGCGAAAGAATGGCGCATGTCGGCTGGCCGTTACCAAGGTACGCGTCCCGCCGGTGAACTCCTCGTGGATTCTTCTGCTTTATTATTATGGCGGCGTAAAGGGAACGAATAATACGTCACAGCCCCCCGTTTGGCGTGAATTATATTTTAATGTCGTGGTGCAAATGGCAGGACGTGCTCTGGCGCGGTTGTAAAAGACACCGAATGGACGCCGACGGCCCCAGCTTTTCTTCCATCTCGCCGGAATACGCTATGGCTCTCTCCATTCTTTTATTAATTATTTTTTCCCGATTCCCTCTTTCTCCCTCAGCCACTATTCTTACTCTACGCTAAACTTATTTCTCGAGGTCATGGATCTCGAGATAAAATATTGTTCATAGATGCACGTGTATCTCAATTCATCACGAGAATCGCCAGAAATTAAAACTTTACTTGGGAAGAAAAAAAAATCAGTATTGAAATATTCACAGCATTCGCTATTAAAAGGAAAAGCCGATGAATGTACAACGCCATTTATTATTTCCAGATAGGAAGCGGTACTCTTGTCTTTTGTCGAATCAGTGCGGCGGACTAATTATAAACTTTTTCAGAGACCCATTATGACCGTTTTAATCCTGGATATTAATTCCGCGAGATAATTAACTGAATAAAAAATTTCCACGGGTATATCTCGAGTTAATTCTGGGCGGTAATCGAATACGCGGGAGAGAATGAGCGTCCGTGTAACAGATTCTGTTGTATGAAAGAAGTTTGTGAACTTTCGCGAGGAGCGGATGTGGATGAGTTCGAAAAGCGTGCGAAAGGATGTACGAGACACGCGAGTTACCGGACTGAAATATTAACCCGTCCGCCAGTTTGACACTCTTCATTTACGCATTACGTGCGCTTTCACGGCACCCTCGCGAATTTATTCCTGCCGCTGACACGATTAATGCGGCCGATACTTTTTAATCTCGCGTACGTAGTGTCGCGGCGTGTATGATTTAAAGGACGGTCGGTCCGCCGGAGAGATCATCTACAATGTATGCCGTGACGGTAACCAGCAGCACACGTTCCGAACAAATTCTATTTCACGTAAAAAATTACATTTTGCATTTTGGACAATCCGGAACGGTTCTTGCTCGCGGCAAAATTTGTAGACACTCCGTGCCGTGTATGAATAACATATGGATATTCAGATTTTATATTTCAAAAATAGCCACTTGAATATTTTTATCGTTTGCTCGTATTTTTCATTTATCAATTTATAAACTCTTTTTCTTACGGAGTTCGGTGCGACGATTATGTATCGGCTGATATTCTTGCGTTAATTTTCGGCTTACTGTTTTAATATACAGTCACATAAATTGGGACATAATATTGCTTTAACCCAGATTCAATCCTCTCCGAGTACTCGGAAAATTTCGCCCCCGCTCTGTGACCTGGTTTTGCCAGCCCACTGTACACCAATGCGATTTAATACGGCCGATACTTTTTAATCTCGCATCCGTATGATTTAAGGACGACCAGCAGCCGGCAGGATTTTCACCGTAAGTGATCCGAACTGTATTTCGCATAAAGTCCGATTACCGGGGCCGGGGGTGGGGCAATGAGAGAGGAGAATAAAGATTGGCAGTGGCGAAGTGAGGCTCTCTCCTTCTCTATCTCTCTCCAACGTAATTGGACAAGAATGTTTATGTCGACGAACATAAAAGTGAAATTCGTTCCGCGGGAACGTCCCGCTGCTCCCGGCCGATGCTTCCGATGGTAATTGCCCCTTAAAAGTCCCGATATCCACATCGGGCATCAAAGGATCTCTCGTTTGCGTTCGGCAGATATTAGCGTTGCCCGTGAACGCGATTTCCGCGTGTTTCCACGTGCTTTGCTCTCGCAATTACTCGCTTGCCAACCGGTAACCGATCCGCGCGGCTTCCTCCGACAAAACGCGCTTTTAATGACGCTGACGTTCTTGCATTCTTTCTCCTTTCTCTTTTGAGTTTCGTTTAACTGCCGCGCGATTTAACTTCTCTCGCGAACTCCTGCGAAAAGCATTCTCGTAGAACGAATGAATTTTCGTGGGCGTAAAATCCGCGCGCGGTAGTGACTGCGGGCAGGTATGTCGGTATAATTCAACGGCTAGGAGAGAGAGCGCGTTTAATTACTCGTCGTTACCGATCTTTCGTTCCATGTTAATGCAAGCTGCAGGGGATTACATCAAAGCGGCAGCTCTACCCTTTACGAATCTTTCGCGAGTATTGAGGGTAATCTAGTTCTCGTCGTTAATTTGTCATTTTTAATTTTACAGTTTTACAAAAACGATGTTTATGGCTCTACGAGCTGCTATCCTGTATAAATTTTCAACTTCTTTTTTTATAAATAATAAATTTTATATACTCGCCTTAAGGGGATCCTAAATTGCTCTCGCTTTAGGATCCCCTTAATCTTAAATATCTGCTCATCTCTCCTAAGAATTTTTATCGTGTTTCATAATCACTTGAGCACATCGCCTGACATTTTACGCACAGAAAGTGTAAAAACTTAAAACGAGTAGAGTTTTAAGACTTCTGTAATGTATCGCACCATTTTTCATAAAAAAATTGCTGTTGCAGCACATCAATTATTCAATTATTATTTTAATTTACGGTAATTTAATAATACTTTCAGTAACATAGAAGCTATATCGCAAAAACCTTATCATTATTTAATTATTGATAATATTAAGAATTATGTCAAAGTTTAATGTAAAGCTATTTTAAATTATTAACTGCATTGTTAAATTGAAAAATGTTATAAAAATACCATGTTTCTTCTATTTTTAGAAAGGAGAGAAAAATTCTCTTAAAATAGCTCTTATTGAAAATTGAACTTTTAAACATCGAAGTCTTAAGACATTATCATATCGACACAACGTTTCGTCTTGTTATATCCTTATATCTATTGAATAGAGGCACACACAAATATATAACTTGTCGAGCTTGTTACACTCGTTCTCCCGATATTGATTCTCCCTCAATGCGGGTCACTGATTTCCTTCTTAACAATAGTGACAAGAAAAATGGATTCTTTGAGAACTCTCAGTTTCTGTCTCTGCACCAACGAACGGCCATCAATCAGTATCACTTATTCAACTTAGTAAACCAATTAGACTAATTAGGGGTTTGCCATTTACGAATGTCAACTCGAATGGGTCAATGGCGAAACACAGCGACGCGTGACGTCCTTCAATTCGACGAGAAAGAAGGAATTCAATATTAATGAACGAATCACTGGGAATCGGGAAATCGCTCGCAAAAAAAACCGTCTCCAATTTTTATGAAATTTCCAGAACAAATAAAGCTAATTTCGACGTACGTTTTCCCTTTCTGTGCTTTTAGGTTTATTCCGCAAAAACTTATTCGACAGTTACATCGAGAATCAAAAAAGTTTTCCTAATAAAAATTTCACAATTTCAAATGCAAAATAAATTTACAAAAGTAGAAAAATATTTACTACATATAAATAAGGCGCATTATAACTTGAACATGATATTCGTGTCCGAATGCATTTTAAAAAAGACTTTTGAATGACTTTGGATATAAAGTTCCCGTTCTTCGTTCTCGCGCCGGAGTTCTTCGGCTGGCCATCGTCGTCTCGTTCTACTAGAAGTAGCGCTACTCGTGTCTGTCCTACTACTAGGAAAACTTCCTAGATACACCAGCTTGTGCCATTCTCGAAGTAGAGACGTATGATATCATCAAACTTGTAAGGTAGGATTGTACATGAGAGGAATGTCTCCATAGTAAAAAATTCAATTGTAATGTTATGCAATCGAATTTCTCGTAAACAGTTTTATTTCGAAAATATTATTTAACTTGAATAGCACATTTTTCTTAAAAAAACAAAAAAACATGAAATGTGTGTAACAAGCGGAATTTAGTTTGCTTCAACTCCCTTGTATGTCTTGCAAATGAAATTATAAATGTAAAAGATGTAAACCACTACAGAGAATGTTTTTCTTTAAAGAAACAATTAAACAACAAAATTGCATTAGCAACTATAAAATTTCCTGACATCTTCTCGACAAAGAGGTAGCTTTTTCAGTAAAAGATTTTTTGTTTAATGCTAAATAGATAATAACAGTATTTTGTACAGTTAATATAGTCTGTTTCGAATTATTTTTTCATTTTTTGATATTACAAACACTGAAGATTTATAGATGATATTCAGAAAATTTTGAGTTACTCTTTTTACGAGAAAGGGAAATGCGCGAAAGGAGGATTCCTCGATCCGATTTTCACTTTTCGCCAATCCTCGAGACCGAAAAGAATCAGGACGCGGGAGATAAATCTACGAGCGAGCTGCAAGCGACAGAGTGATGCAGGATAGGATTCTGGGACGCGCATTACCTGAAGAAGGGCTTTTTGGAAATTCGTGGATAGGAGTTGTCGAGGTGTAGAATGTAGAATGAAATTTTACGACAGCCTGTGCGCCGGAACTGTACCGTCGTAATTCGCGCTAGAGCGACATCGGAATCGATTCCTACACGCTTCACCGTTTAGTCCACCGCAAAATCCCGATACAAGTTAGCGATGATGCTTCGTTAGAGAAACACCCGACAAGCCGTAACGAGAGCTATAATATGCGGTGGATGAAGATCTAATCGACGTCGAGCAAATTATCCCTCGTTAGAAGCGTTACGAAGCACGCTTCACATGAATCAAGATTATAGTTCGATTACGGACTTAATTGCAAAATACGAGGTGTCTAACATCGCAGCAAGTAATTTGAAAAATTACCAAGTAAAGTTTGCGGAAAAATTAAAAAAAAAAAAAAACGCGCAAGTAAAGTGGAAAGGGAGATAACCAAACCGTTCATCGTTAAAGAAACATTGACTCTAAATTGAAATGTGCAAATTACACAATAGGCACACAACTCTTCGATCTATGTTACGTGGTGCAATATTACACGGCGAGTGTAATCTAGTTTGAACTAACACAGATAATATTGTGACTGAATCACAACAAAGGTCGGCCAAAAGCAGCTTTAATCCTTAATTGGCTGAATGAGATCCCCTGAGGATCAGAAGAGCAAATATTATTTCCTAGGTTAGTAAAGGGTTGATACTACAAAGCCTTTGATAGCCACGCGATCACTAATACTCGTTTATAATTTAATAAACTTGTCTATAATTAATTTCTACAGACGATCACGTAACGCGCCACGTCCCGTTTTCTTTTTCGAAAAAAAAAATGGTCCGGCCACATACTACGTCAAAGTATGACATTAACTACGAAGTAAACAGAAGTCTCCGTGTGGCTTCACCGGCTTCATTTTATTTCCCGCCTCTGGAGAGAATATTTATCATACGACAGCGTCACGAAAGTTCGCGCGATTAAGCTAATATTGGTGTCTACATAATTAACTCTGGCAATACCAAGAGCGAACAAAAAGCGGCCGGCTAGTTTTAATCGTGATCTGCGCCGCGCACTCATATTTCATAATAATCGTTTATCTCAATATTGTAGTTGACTTTTCCGCATTTAATATACCTGTTAATGTGTAAAAGCCATAAATCGCAAAGTTTTCTTGTGGAACCGCTTTTCCTTTGAGATTAAGGGAGAAATACGCTTTTCTTTTATAATGCAAGAAATAGTGACTTCGAAGGCTTGTCTCTCGTTTATTGAAAACGCAAAAAGTATTCAATTTCTTTTATGACATCAACAGGATGTACTTTCCTCTTTCTAGGGCACGTAATCAAGGAAAGAGGGGTCAGGGTGATTTTAGAATTAACAGAATTTTAAAAATGCACAGCGCGCACTTTATTAGTATACAGCAGAATTGTGTAATACCCTCGAATGTGTAGTGGATATCGTTCGGAGATACAGTTTACGTTTAATTCGCAATGCTTTTGTTGTGCTCAACTTTCAATTTCTCTCCATTTCTGTGCTTCTTCTCCCCGTGCCATTTTATTGTATTCCTGTTTATTGCCTTACTTTACCAATACGATCTATGTTACCAATTTATTCTTCTTTCATTCTGTCAATATCCTCTCTCTACGGTTTGTATTCTATTGTTTACAAGGTATATGCTCTTACGAAATTAATGGCTACCAGAAAACGAATAAATCCTCTTATTATTCATTTATTACGAATCGATTAATTTTCAACTTTTTATTTTAACATTTTATTAATTATTAATATTCTATTTATTTTGCTTTTTAATATCAATCTTTTGATAAATAAATAAGCGATAGAAAAAGGCGCTGTACGAAGTGATTTTAAATTATTACATTCACTTTCCTCGACATTTACGGAATAGCAAATCGGCCGCTTTGCATCCGTCGTGCCTTGAACGCGGGGAAGGGATTGCAAAGACGAACGACGAAGCAAAGGGTGAAGAGAGAGAGAGAGAGAGAGAGAGAGAGAGAGAGAGAGAGAGAGAGAACATGTTGACGTACACGATCCGGACATTCCGTGCCGTGTCGATACAGCTCGCGGGCGGCACGTGACACCAAACATTGGCCGCAAGCCCAAACTAATTACACCGGCCTCCGTTCTCCTCGAAATGCCTTCTATCCTGGCCCTCACCCTCCGAGTCACGGGGAACGGCATCGCGCGCGAGCTCGCTATCGTCGACGTCGATGTGGTCCACGTTCCGTTCTCCTGACGATGCGAATCGATTCCTGTCTTATCTCCTTCGCTTTGTCTCGCGAAGTTACCGCCTCCTTGCTCGGGAAACTCGGTCAGCGAGCAACCGCATCAAGGAGATTCGGAGTGATCGTATGGTCCGAGAAGGGGAACAAAAGGGGCAAACGAGGGGCAGGGGGGGAGGGCCAAGAAGAGGCAACGAGGAACAGGGGCTCTGTACGATTCGAGAGCGGGTGAAATTAGCATTTTAATTGAATCCGCGAGTTTCCAGCGTCTTTTTTCCCCCGCCGAGCAGCGTATGTGTATATATACGTATCTGTCTGTATCCCGCGAAAGCTGACTGGACTGCACTTTTCTTGTTAAATCATTATTGGTTTGCGCTGCCTGATATTGAAAAGCACGGAGCGTAAAGAGTGATCGGAAAAATTTAATATCAATGCAATTGCTGTTTGCACTTGAACGAGAAAGTGCATTATTGTTTCGTAACTCTAACATCCTCATAGTTAAAGCATGCTATCCTGCATTCGAAAGGAAAGGCAAGAACTCTCCATCGAAAAGTCAAGGGATTCACATCAACGTTATCGGAATTATCGTTTCCCGCCGCCGGATATAATCGCCGCTATTACGAAAGACCGTGTTAATAACGGGCCAGGTTTGCACGTAAGAGAGAAAGAAATACGGCGTATTATTTCTCGCAGATAATGCGTTTCCGTTCACACGGAGCGGCGGAAGTGACGCGACGCAGATCGCGGGAGAGAGGTCCGATCTGCTATTTGTCGACGGCATTCAATTTCCATTTCCAATCCTGAATATTTCAAAATACCGTACGCGGGTCACTCCATTTTGTTAATTAATTCGGATATATGGACGCGGCGGGGCGAAAGTTCTCGGTGGGTTGATCGATAGAGCAAGCATTGCCCACGATATGGCCGCACAAAAGCGAGGCCAACGTTGTGTATCGGCGAAAAGCGATATCTTTTACGCTCGATCTTTATTCGCGCTCGTTAATCCGGGCATTTTCCGATGTCCGATTTTAAGATCCCACCGTCGCGCATCGCGTCCTATCGTTCCAGAATGCACTAAAGGCAGAACCGTTGCTTAACGTTCGAGCATTCGAGCGGAACGAACGAATGGCACGAGCCAGAAAATCGGAGCACACGTCTCTTTGTGTGCGCGTACGTGTTTGTGTGTTGAGACAAATTCCACGAAATACGCGCATTTCGATGATATTAATAACTTATTAAGTTCCTGCCTGTAGCTTGACACAAGTGAACATGCAGCAGTACGTAGAAATGTCATTTAAAATTAAATTAAACGCTGTCATACATATTAATTATTTTCTACAAATTTTGTTCTGAATTTAATTTTTGACTGTACTGATACATTTATAATAAATTATAATAAATATGTCACATCTAACAATATGAGTAAATATGATAAAAACCATAATGCAAATAAAAGTTTAAATTGAAATTATTATAATCAATCTAAGTTAATTAAAAATTTTGATAAAAATTTTTATCTAATTTTGTTTCATAATTCAATTATAAGAGGGAAGCACAAAGTTTTGATCGTGGTGGATTGAAAGATAAAATATTTATAAATCCAGGATACAATAATTTTCTATACTTTTAGAAAATTAAACAAGTGGTGCACGAGGTAAGATAGTACATGTGGGACTGGAGGGTTTGACCTCGAATCTTCCTCAGAGGTCTGCACAGAGATGTAATTCTTAACAGGAAACTTATTTACTGCATCTACCCTTGCTGAACGCGACGCGGTTTCGTAGCTGGGAACAATGTCGGGGTTCCAGCGCGTTGGCGGGTGAAGATTTACCGAGGTACGAGATCAAGGTTACGTCAAGGCACAATGGTGACCCGAGGAGATTCAATGATCCATGTAGGACGGCGCTATGGCCGTCCACGACCGCCTACGCAGATGCAGGAAGTCCTCGACACATAGATCACCAGTCAGCACGTGCGATTACATTTATGGAGCCGTAACACGTGCGCGAACAAATCACCGATCGATATCGTGATTTAAACTTGATTGTGGAGATCGTTGAACGCGCGAGAATGATAAACGCGACAGAATTGATAAAAATTCAAAATTTGACACGCACGAAAATGAATGCATATTAGAACTGTATTTTGAGCTTATTAGCTCATTATTAATGCGCGATATAATACGATTCATATTAATTTATCCAATGGGATACAACAATAATCTACAATTATCACATCTCTAATAATAAATTCATATTAAGTAGTAATAACGGTGACTATAATAGTAAACACCACTGAAATTGACATTTGCTAAATGATGTTACAGATTAACACAGGAATTTATACAAAACAGGCGTAAGAAAAATTCAATATTAACTAATACTCAATTTATTCCGTGGTTCTTCTCTGATTATGTTCCTAAAAGATCATTTTCCAAATTGTACTTCCTATGTACTTTACTGTACATAGGAAGTATAATTTGAAAAATGATCTTTTAGGAACATAATCAGATCCTTTTAACAAAATGCGCAAGGTTTTCCGATCTTTTGCGGTTTTCTTAGAGAACAGCATGCGGGAGATTCCTCGTATGCTGTTCTCAGAGGAATTTTTCGATCGAGGTTAAGCTTGGATCTGGTTCGATTTGGGTCTGTCTGCTTCAGACAATATTTCTTCGAGTTGCTTTGGGACTCGGTTCACGGTTAAGTCTGTATTGTCCGGCCAGACGAGAAGTCGTATTTGCATATTTCACAAAGCGATTTCGCAACTTTTCCCGCACGTCTTGCTCGTCCGCTCGCTCAACTTTTATTCATAACGAAAAGCGGAAAGCTGCGAAGTCGCTTTTCGCTGGAGTGGATCGCGGAACGCGTGTTCTAGCTATCCGTCCCGATCGGCTGAGCAAACCCAGCGATCGATGCTGACAGACACAAATTCGACCCTTCAAATTCGACGAGCGCTGAATTTACATGGCGGAACGATAAATGCGCGAATCGAGGGCAGCCGAGGAACAACTATCTATCGGATGAGACGGAAATGTTAGCAAGGGAATCTCTGTCATCGACATTTCCGGAAATGGAGGGTTCCTGTGAAAATAGAAGAGTCAATCTATGTCTAGCTATGTAGAATTTTATTAGTATTCAGCGGGATTTTGCAACATGCTTGCGATCCCTTTATCGTTCTGAATATCGTGACTCTTTGCTCAAAAGTGGTCCCTGATTTTTTCTTTTTTTTCTTTTTTTTATCTTATTTTTTGTCATATTTTAAAAATATGTCATTGTTTCATTTGAATCGCTATGTTATTGTATTTTTGTATTTCTTAATTCACTCTTGTTTTTCAAAACATTCTTCATAAGCTTTTTAGTTTATTAATTTTGATCACTTATTAATACATTATTCATATGTGTTTTACGTACATGAATATAAAAATATTCTAGCAGTAAATAATTTCTAAAACTGCAAGAAAAAATTACATGATTAAAAATTATTTCTTCATTTTATTTACATAAAATATTTCAATTAAGAAATTTTTAACTTGACTATAAGTAAATAAGCTATTAGGGCACATCAAATAAATAATTTTTTTGTGTAAAATTTGTAAGTAAAATTTTTTGTTTTTAGATATTTTTTCTCTTAATGTATACATACGTTGATAATTTGATTTTGAATCGATCGTCTTTTGATTGTTTCACTTATTATTTCTCCCGTGCGACTAATCTTGTCAGTTTCAATTCTCGTGTCCGAGATTGTTTGTCGATTTCTAAAACTTTTCTATCGTTTCTAGATCTTATAAATTATTCAAAAATTTGTGTACACGATAGACAATCATAATCTTCGTAAATTTCAATTCATAAATTTGTATTATAATTTTATAGAATTTAGAATAAAATCTGAAATTGATATTATATAATATTTTCATTAATGAAATGCACTAAAATATATTATCACATTTCGGTAGTAAATTAAAATATCTACGATTTGCTCATTTATCAGTATAATACCCTAATACTTAATGTGTACAATACTTGTATCTATTATAAATGTTTATTTAGCATTATTTTTTGTAATTCTAAAATTTCTGCAATTAATTTTCTCTATTACGAAGGATTTGTAACATCACTGAAAATTTGTTACTTTTAATAATTTATAATGTAAATCCGGGAAAATTTAATTCAAATTCGATTCGAAAAGATTCAATTCGATTCGACCTCAAAAATGCTTGATTCGCTCACCTTTAATATATATATTGTATTATAAATATATTACTCAATATAATATAAATATATTAAAAGCAAAATAAATCCTTCACCATTTAGAATGTTCCGAAGGAAGCTATCTATTGACAAACGAAGGTTCTCAGCCATCACTACCGTTTCCGTGGAACGTTTGTTTGCGTCGGAATCCGCAACGGAAATCCCATGAAAGCGTCAAGGCCTATCGGGCCGGTAGGCCACCCCGGAGCTTTATCTCCTAGCGACGCGGAGCAGTTTCTGCCGTGCTTTCGTGGGCGTGCAACGTCGGGACACCGATGGATGGATGTGTACTGACGGCCGTACCGTGGCGTACCGTGAAGTCCGCGCGGGCGATGCAAATTTACGGGGTGACGGTAAACACGGCGGCCGAGCGCATAATTCACTCGGGCGCATACTTGGCGGAGCGCGTACACGCGTTTACACTCGGCGCGACGGATGGACGAGGGAGCTCGGTACCGGATCCTCCTCGGCCATACGGACACCACGTGGCATGTGGTCGTACGTACGCACGTACGTATGCACGTACGCACGCACGCACGCGCGCGTGTGATGCAGTACTCCGCACTCAGCGCCCCAACAGACCGTTCACCTCCGCGAATATTAAGCGGCTGATTTATTATCTCCGAGCGGAGCTCGTAAGTCGCTTTCTGTACGCTTCGACACCTCGGAGTTGGGATATGCATTCACGAGATATTGACCATTCTAACTGATGTTATTTGAGAATTTTATCATTTCAAAGGAGAATATTTAGGTTTTATTTCTAGGAGTTAGAAGAAATACTTTAATATACTTTTTCTTTCTTAAATTTAAATTCTTATTCAGCAATTTAACAATGCAGTTCGTTTAATTCCTTTCAAACCACTATCACAAGCGCATTTAAACATTTCTGTGTTCATTATAGTTTCAGCATTGTTTTAATTATTCGACTTGGAAAAGTTTCCAATCGCAATTTCAAGTTTATTTGCTACACAGAGAGAAAAAATTGTAGTGATGGCAAGGGGACAATCACACAAATTTTGTTAATATAATTATAATATATAGTTAAGTGAACTATATTATAGTTATTGCAACTAAATTAATTAATTAAGTAGGTTAAGAGAACGGTTAATAAAAAATAGTTGTAGTATACTATATAATAAAGTAATTACAATTATTTTTTATTAGTTTCCTTAACCATAAATTTAGTTGCAATAACTATAATATAGTTCACTTAACTATATATTATAATTATATTAAATTTGTTCCCTTATAGTTGTCACCACTACAATTTTTCCTCTCAGTGTATCAACATTGTACTTACCGGTGATTATATAATATTCTCAATTAAAAAATTTTTTAAATAGTTAAATATCAACTCACCAGAATTGGAATTTTCTCTGAGAACATCTACTACAGGGAGCATCAGTTGTTTAAATAAAGTTGTACGATAGCTGGAATTATTCAAGTCACATAACGTTTATACGGGAAATAAAGGAGTTAAGTCAATTCGAAACGATATGCTCAGTTGTCAGCTGTTTGACAAATGGAAACGTGAAATTTCACCGTGCATTCGCACACGATTACGTATTACCATGCATTTCTCTGTATTTCACTGGCCTTCGGTTAAACGTTGCCAGATGAAAGGAAGACTAAAGTATTCCGGAACTACTCTTTCATTCGGTGCACGTCACGCTGATGCACGCCCGCGTTTCAGGAAAAGAATAAAATTCCACATGGCGTTTCATATTTTATAAACATACCGGTCTATGTGATCAGACGTAACAATGACATAAAACCCTCCGTGAGAGAGTGTAACCTCGAGAAATGTTTTAATTACGTTGTTGCAATTTACAACCGTATTGTTTGTCATGCCGCTCATATAATTCAAAAGTCGCCGTATCGCGTAATTAAGAAGACTATGTCAACAAGACTATGAGCGACAAAGAGAAACCATTTCACGAGCGAAAGCAAAATATTTTTTGTATGTTGAAATTTTTAATATTTAGCATTCACAGAAGACATTTTTCAATAAAAAATTCTTTTTAAGAGAAAAGTCGCCAGTACCGACTTAGGTCTCCTAAAGCAGCACCCTCTTATTTCTCAAAAATAAATGACACTTTATTAATACTGATAAAAACATGATTATTGCAAATTACATAGTTTAAACATTAGTATTTTTATTTATCTTACGAAAAATTTAATTATTGCAAAATTCGAAATGATATAAAAAGAAAATATTTACTTGCGATACATAAATATTTACTCAATAAAAGAAAACCGATAGTTAAATTTAATTAGTTTTATTAAATAAATATATATTTACTAAATAAATATATATTTACATTTAGTAAATATTTTCTTGCAAATATACAAACAAATATTTATTAAAATTTAGTAATTTTTTTCAGTGTATATTATCTGATAGAAGACTTCTAATTTGTACTTATATTTCCAAGTTTTACTCTTGGTTTTTGTGTTTAAGACATGTAGTCAATAAACAAAGTGATATTGTCAGTATCGGCGACCATCTTCTATTTTTTTTTATGAAGTCGTTTCCAATCTTGTTACGTCCTCTATCGCTAAGGTGGTTATCAATGCATCGACGAGTAAAAAATGGATAGTCCATAATGGATTTCTCATGGTAGCAGTGATACGATCATCCGGAGTATGTGAAATGCTTTATACCACTCTGGCACTATCACGTTCCGGTTTCCGTAATAGTCGGAACCAGGTTATTGGGCGATGATAGGCACGGCGCCAATATCCTCCCTTCGCCCGCCCGCCATGCATTTGCACGCGAATACGGCTGACTTAGTTGACCTAAAAATTAAGCGATCGCCATAATTCGACGGTAAAATATATCATGCCTCCCACCGGGATTAAGTGACGTTCGCGTTATCATCGGTCAAAATAAAGCGCCGCAGGAACATACATGCAATTAGGCTCAATGCTCAATCCGCGGCTAGGATCAAAACAGACAGGAAAAAAAAGATGGTCCCAACTTAGGACCGAACATCTACGCTTTGTAATACGTCAAGAAAATTTCTTGTGATTTAAAAAAAAAATCTATACGTCCCAAAAAGATGAAAAGTGTAAAATATTTTATATAATTACATTTATCTCGCAATATAGGACAGTACGCCGTATTTATAAATGCTCTGAATTCGTGACCTAATTAACCGCGGACAGCGTAAAATATTTTAATCACGTAAAAGCAGAAAGAGGACACGCGTATTGTAATAACAAATTCACATTTGTTGAGTCAATACTTGCGGAAAGGTGTGTTCTAAAATTCAATTTCATTCGCTTGCATTAAATTTTACGGAAAAGAAAGATAAACGGTACTTTATTCGCTTTTTATATCGAAAATTATAACGGTCCTTTGTCCTTTAATATCGACAACAGAGAGAGAAATAAAGCACGGTATATGAAAACTGTGTAATTCGCTCGTTGACGCGCGGGCGAATTCGTCCCGTGCGCAAAATTAAATATTTCTGACAAACAATTCGCTGGCATCCGTCATTTCTTATCGTGTGCAATCCAACGATGCACGACGGGTCCGCGCGTTGACGCTTCGCGACGAGGTGCACAAGTCTGCAGCGAGCGACGCCGACGCCGACGCCGACGTGACACAATTGCGCGCGATAAATAAATAGTCTTTCATCAAGCTAATTGCAAGTAATGCAGATTGGTGGCGTGAACGCATCAGGATTTCATTTCGCGAAGGCGCAATACGACGCGCATCAACCGCGAGAGCAGCCGGAACAATTGCGTTACGTCTCAATGGGAATTATTTACCTTCGCGAGAAAGACGTCAATACGTTTGTACGAGACGCAAGCGCCCCACGTATACCGCACCACGCGGCAGACATAACCGATGTAAATTACAGCGCCGCCTAAATAGAACGCAAACACCGGCGGATCTTCCCACTGCCAGCTATGACTACATTACGAATGTGCAAGTACGCATTCGCTAATTATTCTATTGTGCTGACTGTTCCGATAGATTGTACCTCGTTAATGCGATGCTGCATCTCTCGGCATAAATTAAAATCCCAACTCCCTTTCAGCCGAACGGAATTCTTTGAATTTAAAAAACGTCGAACGATGAAAACAATTTTTGTTGGACCATTCAAATAATTGTGTACTTAAGCTAGTTGCCAGAATGTAAACATTTTTTGTAGCACTGCTCATCATGCCTGAACGTCCTACATAATTATTTAGTAGTTCAATAAAATTATTTTCTAATCTGTGTCTACAATGAGAGAAATCGTTTGGTACACTGAGAAAAAAATTACTAAATTTTAGTAAATATTGCTTAGTATATTCTAAGAAAAATATTTACTAATTGTAAATAAATATTTATAAGTATAAGATAGTAAAAAGACAATTAATTAAATTTTACTATCGGTTTTCTTTTATTAAGTAAATATTTTCTTGCAAGTACACAAGCAAATTATTTACTAAAATTTAGTAAATTTTTTTTCACAGTGTAGTATAGTGATCAAATGAATTTTATAGTTACTGGTACCAATAACTTTGCTACATTTAACAAAAAAACTAAAAACTTTTTGTAATTTGTTGTATGAAAATAATTATTTGGTTAAGACTACAAATTGTTTGGTCAAAACAACTATATATTAACTAACTATCACTATAAAATTCATTTGATCACTAATCAACCAAACTTTGGTTGATTTTACAAAACATTTCTCTCAGTGTATCTAAAATTTTAGATACTTCGGCAAAAACTATCTTTCCGCGTACTTTCCCCCATCAAATATCATTAATCAAGAGATATAATTTTGTTAGAATAAAAATTAATTTGAATATAAATTTATTTTTCATGTAGTCCATTTTTCTTGCAATTTAAATTTTCAATATGTATTATATTTTTCGATTGAGTCAAGAGACGCAGTCTTGCATTCAAGTATATTTTCCGTATTATATTTTTCTCGACTGAAAGACCTATTCTTGCCGACACAAAACCAAATGCCGAAACGTATAGTATCCTAATAGTATCATCTATCTGCTTTTCGCTCGCCTATTTACGATTTTAACACATTTTGAACATAATTCTTTACCTCAGCTTTTTTTGTTCGCGCGCAAGTAATCCTTTCACAATCTTGAATTTTGCGGTGCATTTCTATGTGCGATTATTCAAAAGGAACCGTCAATACCTCTTACATCCTCAATACACTCTCGTATCTAACGCGTCGCCTTTGAATAACTCCAAGTGTACGCTTTTTCGCCGGGCGAAAATCTTGAAAGTGCCAACGCGTCGATGCGATAAATCGCACAAACGCGGCGCGATGTGATTTACCATCCGCGGACCTCCAAGTTTCTCTCCCCC
>QKQZ01015676.1:0-17388 GCA_003595255.1 Solenopsis fugax | reverse complement strand
TATATATTATATACATATTATATATATTATATTATTATCATCACGAATAATATAATGGTCACTGTCTTTACCAAGCCGATAGTATCATCATGCCTCATGTATCACATTAAACGGACATATTAATACTCATTTGTTCATACCATCTCCGACGGCGTTCGGTCCTTAATCCCTCTATATACGATCCATGCATTTCTTCAGTCTGATGTCATACTCATCTCGGAACGTGAGCCATTCCGAAAAAATGTCCGGCGGGAAGATAAACTCTGGAAGTGATAAATCAGCAAGGTAAAGCTAAGCATTTTATTTAAAGAATATTTGGCGTTTAAATCCAGTATTATTGTTTCGTAATTGATTTATAGGCATAGAACTTTGTTAATCAAAGAGTGTTAACGGTGCGATCAGTGCAAAAGCTAATCTGAGTATCGAGAATTGTAAGAAATCGGCTGATCAAGACGATATTGACAATTTAACGCTCGTAATCATCTGTGCTCTTTATTGTTCAATCGATAACAATTTGCGATGGCGTTCGAAGATACGTTTAACGCATTGTTATCCTTCATTGTGATATCGTACATTACTCAATGAGCACCTCGACAGATTTTCCTACATCAGAGAAAAAATCGTATCAGCAACTATAAATTTATGAACAAACAGGACTATTGTACTATTCAATTGCTTACAAGCAATTCTGAATGTCTAATTAATTCTAGACAATAATTGAGCAGATGTTTACACATATTTTTATTAGAAAAACTATTTTAGCCACTAAAACTATTTCAAGTTCTTTCTTGCAGTATTGTTACAACTATAATGAAAATATAATAATATTAAACAATAACTGGAAGAATATGTCTAAACTAAAAAAAAATATACTAAAATAGAAATTTTCCTTAATTTTAATAAACCATATATGTGTTTGTATACAACTGTGAACATATTTTCTTAAAATAAGAGAATTCATTTATTTAAAGAACATAATTTTCCTATTAAGTAAATTATTTACTAATTATAAAAATTATTTTACCATATGCAATACAGTTAATGCTTATTGATATTATTTTTTATAAATTAGTGATTTTTCAATAATACTAATTTAATTTTAATAAATAATTTTTATAAAAAATAAATTATTCATAATTTACAGAAAGTATTTTCTACAATATGGTAAATGTTTACTAAGGTTTTGAATTATTATTTATTAAAGATTATAGAAGTTGTATCACAGGCCGTTAGTGTATGATGATTTCACCTGAAATTGAATATTTAAATTAATTTAATGCTGTAATATATCGTCTTATAAAAACATATTTGCTCTAGCACTATAGGATTCCCATGACCTTTGGATCACGAGTCTCTTGCAAATGTGCTATGCCATTTTTTCAATTGAATAAATTTTTTTTGTTTTTGTCGGATATAATTCTGTTCAGAGATATACACTTTCTCAAATGTGTATAATAATTTTAAAAAGTATCTCATATAAGCAACTTTCTTATTAAATAGATACTTTATTATTTCAGCTACAAAGTCATGAAGAGACTAAGTTTACAATTTTTTCCTTTACACATTCATATATACCTAACTAAACGACTAGGTTCTATACTATAACTATAATTTTCTTTATCCTATACCTTATATAAAAATAACTTGTTTATTATTTTCATAACTTTGAAAATGTAGATTTAAACTAAAATATTTATTAAAATATTATTGTTAAACTTGAAAGATTTGGATTTAATATTTTAAAAATTTATTTACTAGATTTCAACAAGTATTATACTATCACCTATTAAATCTAAATTTGATTTAAATAAATTTTTAACTAGAAATTTTTAATTTTAATGCTTTAATTTACTATGATTAGAGAATTGCAAGCGAGATTCCAATATAGTAATATGCTAAGTCAAAGATTTGTCAAGACGAATCTTTGGTAAAGTAATTAACACGATATGTCCTAATATTATTATTAATATTATTATTAATAAATTCATTAATTCCTTAAATTTCTAAGTGAAATATAGGTCCTCTCAATAAAAGAGGAACGATCCAGGTCGATTCTTGTTCTCTTTCATAATCAGTTCTTTGAGAGTTTCATAATATTTGATTATTTTACAGAAAAATGGGATATTACACTGAGAAAAAAGTTATTAACTAAATTTTTTAATTTAATTAAACTTCTTCAGTTCAAATAGTTATATATTTGTATACTTAAATACATAAAATACTAGAACTTTAATTCAAATATTTATATATTTGATTTAAATATATAAATACTAAAACTGAAGAAATTTAATTTGAAAAAGAATTTCACCCATTTTGTATATAAATTTGAGTTCCTCGCGTACAGATCAAAAGACGCGGTAATGTCTGGCGCCAAGTAAACGCGCGATGCGAGGAATGAGTGCAAGATATGAGTAGTACGTTAAATAGAACATAAAGAATATATTAAAATTACATAAGTGCCAACAGCTACAACAGCTGCAAGTGTTACGACATCATTAATGTGGTATATGAGGTATATTAACTTTGATACTTATGCTTGCAGACTGCTTTTAATTAACTGATGGTCTTTTATTATGTATACAATTAAGATCCTAGAACCTTTTTTTTTATCCTCTCCGTCATCTCCACAAGATTTATTTCTGCATCTCTAGAGCACCTTTGCACTGGGGCACCTACTCGCGGTAACAACGGTAACAAAAATGCTGTATATTTTTTAATGTAGTTTGTTTGAACATATGTTTAGTTAAATCTTTGGGCGTTCATCATATTCATCATGGTAGATATAGAACAAAAATAATATCTTGTTGAAGACACAGATATCTTCTAAGGATGTTAATATATACTATATTTGTCAGCCTCGACAATTGATGCTGAGCAACTGGACGAGTAAGACAACATTTTTAAAATACCTGAACTGCTTTCTGCAGAGGTTTGAGGATCTAAGACTATTTAATACTTTTAAAAATTTTAATACTTCTATTACTATCTACAAATTAGTAAGCATACGCGAGGGGCCTAATATGGGCGAAGTTTTCTAATCAAGTTAACTTTTTTTCTCAGTGTAGTTCACTGTCCAACTCTCCTAAAGGATAATAAACTGCACGTATCGATAGTGTGCACGTTTTTATAGCAGATATATATGAGACCTATATACAATTAAACGCTAGTTCCCCGATATAGGCATATTGTGCGAATATTGTACAATAATAGCGTCACGAATTGACGAAAATTTTGAATAATTGCGCTAAGATGATACGTTAGACAAAGCAGTTTTGTCGAAATGAAATCTCTAAATAATATTTGTCAAAAATTAGATAAATTTAAATTTGATTCTTCATTTAAAATGTTACCATGTTGAATGTGTAATATTTCATACAGCAATATTTCTACATTATAATTTAGGTATAATTGTACATTTTTGTAAACATTTATTTAGATTAATTATATTTCTAAATGTTTTACACATAATGCAGCTAAAAATATTTTTCTTAATTATTGAACAATAATTTTTTTCCAAATTTAATTTTGCAAATATATCACTAAGAAGATTCGCCATATCGTTATAGTTTTACCGAAATACTATTTCGAAATCAATTGAACAAACAATTATCAATATTTTATAAAAGATCAATATTTCTACATCTGTTTTTGTAAATGTACCCACATAATTGTTGATTATAATTTTTATACAAGATTTCGTCATATAATTTAATAAATGTTGTCCTATCGGGATTCTGATCAATCTGTTAGAGAATGTTCTTGTGCTAAAGATATTTTCGGTGGTTTATCATAATATCTTTTAAGAGGTGATGATGAAATAAGAACAAATGTTTCTAGTCGGATGAACCTGATCTTTTTCACATTTCTTGCGTCACGATCACTACCCTGGTGAAAGTGTCGGAAAGATTCGGATACAGATTTCGGACAAAAATGGATTGAGGCGGATAGAAAAAAAGAGAAAAAAAAGAAAGATAGAAAGAAAAATAGTTAAAAGTTTTTTTCGGATTGTTATCGGATCGTTCATTCCAATTAAAACTCGAAAACGGCACGGATTAAGGATTGAAAATCTTGTCCGCACGAGCCTCGGATTCATTTGGATTGGATTTACGGATTGAGAAGGATTGAAAGATTATCAGGATAAGTTTTAGATTCATTCGGATTGGACTCCTGGATTAAAAGAGATTGAATGACTGTTTCGGATTGGTGTCGGATGCATTTAGATAGAACTTGGAGTTGATGCACGGATTGAAAAGGGTTACTGTAAATTTGATTCGGTTTAGAACGGATACAGATTTCGAAACGGTTCGTGAAGGTTCGGAAAAATTCGTATTAAAATCCTATCCAAAACTTTCACCAGGGCATCTTAATATCAAAAGTAAAAATTTATTTGATTTTGAAGGAAAAATTTTTTTAATTTCTAGAAAAGTAAATAAGAATTCAGTGTGTGATTGAAAAAGATGTGATAGATAATAAAGTTCTATCCGGAATAATTTTGATAAAAAGTTCAAGAACTATTTCTTATCTTTTAAAGTTGTAGCACGATTGATGCACGAAAGGTCTCGTCATCCCGAAAAAATTTCGAGAATGTTGATAATGTATAAACAAAGTTACGGTAGCACTTGCGACACGTAACGAAGAGCGCCCGGCGTAAAAATAAAATCTGCGGCAAACTTTTGGAGCTTTATTGTGAAGAAAATGTAATCGGCGTTGTTTCCTCGGACGATATAAAGTCGCGCTGTATAACGCACCGTTACGTTGATCCCGAGGTTTGCATAAATGCATATGCAGCTTACAAAATGGAAGCACTCGAAATACTTGTTGCGAATCGCATGCATATGTGATCGGCAGCATACGCCATCCGGTAATCTACATATACTGGCTGATAGCGCAAGATGACGAGTGGAAAAAATGGGACAAACGGATCCGCGCGTGCGATGTATATTCATTAAACCCCCCCCCCCACGCGGGGGAAACGCGACTTCTCGGGTCTTCCACGACTGACCCAATTCGCGCTGTCCGCCACGAAGAAATCAGTATACACGTATTTGCCTAATGTTCTGGATTTTCTGAAAAAATAAAATCGAAGACAATACCCAGCTTTTTTCGAAAATATAAAAAGAGACTGAGGTACTTTTAAGTACTTATTTTTAATTTCCAGAGAAATAATTCAGAAAAAAACTAGTGTTCTCCGAAAAATATAAAAAAATGTCTGATAATGGGGCATTAGTGATCTTAATTTTCCGGAAAAATAAAATTGAGAAAAAAAACTCGGTTTTTTAATTTTTTTTTCGAAAAAAAAAAACGGAAAAATATAATTGTAATAATGACAGCGGACTTTATTGATGAATTACTTATACTTATTTCTACCAACGCAGATTAACTTTGATCTTAGTTTAATTTACTCTTTATCTTTTTTTAGTTCTAGAATTAACAAAAGATAAAGAGTTAGATAAGTTAAATTGAGATCAAAGTTAATCTACATTGGTAGAAATGGGCTTTTATATACAGCTTTTAAATGTGAAAAAAATCTTGAAACCATAGATGAAGAAAACAATAAAGGTGATTATCTTAAAGGAACAACTCGGAAAATATAGCAAAGTATAGACCCGAAAAAAAATCGTTTCTTCTCAAAATTTATGAGAATTTTTCTGAGCTAAGAACATTAATATTTGCACGTTCGAATGTTATCGAAATGACATGACAGCTTGCAATCGCGTCGTGTCACAAACTTTTATTCGGACAAAATGCGAGGAAATGCTGCGAGGTTTCAAACTGTGATAAATAGTATGCTCGACGATAGACATTCCTCTTCATTCCACAGAAAAATATTCTGCATATGGCTGTACGCAT
Source organism: Solenopsis fugax (assembly GCA_003595255.1). Taxonomy (NCBI): domain Eukaryota; kingdom Metazoa; phylum Arthropoda; class Insecta; order Hymenoptera; family Formicidae; genus Solenopsis; species Solenopsis fugax. The sequence continues at coordinate 11,538 of QKQZ01015676.1, read as the reverse complement.
ACGCTGGTGTAGCGCGTTTTCTTATCTTCATTGTCAGCAACATCATACGGGGAGTGACCGAAAAAAATCAATATCTACAGTGGTTCGGATTTTCACGTGTGCAAGTTTTCTTCATCCACGAATAATTTGCAAATAAAACGTATTCTTGGAGTATTTATCTCATATTTTGTTACAACACACGTCCACATTGCGACTATTGAGTGTTGAATAAAATAAACATAATAGCAACATTCTGTTTTGAGGATATAAGTACACTCTTTTTGTGAATAGAACTTCTGAAAAAACAACATGATGTAAAGAAAAAAAAAAGACAGTAAGATTAGAGTATTGAAAGAATATGCAGAGAAAATGGAAGATATACATTCTAAAAAAAATTTAAATTTAAAATACTTCATATAATTTTGAAAAATTTCACAGCCACACCATAAAAGAAGTGTCATGTCCGAGAGATTAGACCCATGTATCCCTATGTATTTTGAGGCTCTGAAACCGAATATGACCTCAGAATTGTGCCATCAGATCAGGATTTTTTTTTACCCTCAAAATAGTGTAATTTTAAAGAAAGTTTGGCAATTTTTTGAGGTTAAAAAAAATCTTGAACTTATGGCGCAATTCTGAGGTTATATTCGGTTTCAGAGCCTCAAAATACATAGGAATACATAGGTCTAATCTCTCGGACATGACAATTTTTTTTGTGTGTGGCTGTGCGCATAGCCATACAAAAAAAAGTGTCATGTCCGAGAGATTAGACCCATATATTCCTATGTATTTTGAGGCTCTGAAACCGAATATAACCTCAGAATTGCGCCATCAGTTCAAGATTTTTTTTAACCTTAAAAAATTGCCAAATATTCCTTAAAATTACCACTATTCAGCTCGATTATTAAAAAATCCTGATCTGATGGCGCAATTCTGAGGTCATATTCGGTTTCAAAGCCGCAAAATACATAGGAATACATGGATCTAATCTCTCGGACATGACACTTCTTTTTTTGTGTGGCTGTTTTTATTCAAATTTCAGAATTTTTTACAACTTTTATATAACATTATAAATTTTTATTTCTCACATTTTTTAATATGAGTTGAAACATTTTTTAAAAATACCAAGAAAATTTATAATCTTTATAAATTTAAAATATATAAAAATTGTTAAAAATATTATGAAATATTTTGAGGATTCTTTTATCCCAAAAAACTTACAAAATGTGGAAAAGTTCAAGATATTTTTGTAGAAATATTCTAAATTTAAATTATGAAAAATTGTTAAAAATGTTTTTTAATACATAGGAAAAGAAACAGCCTGCACACAGAAAAGATTCTATATTCATGTATATTTTATAACTCTTCCTACGCAAATTTTTAAAATGAATATTCTAATATTGTGATAAGAATGTAAATCTTCTCTGTGATTTAATATTCAAAATTCATAATTGAATAATATTGTGTATGTTTTATAAAATATTCTCCAAATTTGATTTTTCAGATATTTAAGTAGTTCTCGTAGAAAAATAATAATTATGTGTCAAAAATCATGCACAGAATATTTTATTCTCTATATGCTGAAATAACCTTAAAAAATATTATTAAGATAGAGTGTACTTTTAAAAACATAAGAATATTCTCAAAATATTTATCTTTTTAAAAAAAAGTATGAATATTTACTCTTAAAGAATGAAAATCTGAATATATACATATACATTCCATGAATTAATATGTACTGGTTGGGAGAAAGTAAGAATATGAAAAAAAGAGAAAGGTTCAAAATTTATTAAGTAAAAATATATGGAAGAAAGAAGATGTTGCATAGTGTAAAAATCGCAGAAAAACCTAGTCAAAAATTAAATTTTAAATATATGTATTGATAAACTTTAGCTCTGTTTAAATTAAAAAATCATTAAATACCAGGATTAGATAAGTTAATATTCCTTTTTAATTAAATTAAGTTAAAGTTAATGACTTATAAAATTAATTTAATTAAAAGTATGTAAATATATATGAACAAAAAACTAACTCAGATAAAAATTACGTTAAAATTAAATTAAGTTAAATTAAAAGTTAATTTTAAAAATCATTATTTATATTTAGTTAAAAAGTCGTGATTTTAAAAATTAGATTACACAAAATAATTATAATATGGATTGTCAAACAAATTTAATATTTTATTTGTAAATTAAGTTTATGAAATAACAAAAATTTTATTTTTTATGTGAAAATGTATTTTTTCTTTTATAATTTTTTTACATTTATACATTTTTAACTTAAGAAAAAGTTAAAAAATTAAAGTTTATGTCAAACATAAGATTAGGCCTTTGTCAGTCATAGCGGTTCTTTTAGTGCTAAATAATAATTTTTAATTTTTTACAATCTCCGGCTTATTCAAACTGCGTACCGCATATTCATCGGATTTAAAACATAATCATGAAGTCGGAATATGTAATATTAATGCTTCAGAAACATTTATAAAATCTCCTCACGCCCGGAAAATAAAATTAAAAATTATTAAAATCAAAAATTATTATTCAGCACTAAGAACCGCTGTGGCGGTCTAACATAGGCCTGCTAATCTTTTATACATGTTTAACATTTTTGTCAATCGGGATTTAATTTATTACTGTTTAAAGTTTGTGTTTTAAAAATAATTAGTTAAAATTAAAAATTACATTATTTATAAAATTAATTGACAAGAGGAGATCTAAATTTTAATATCACAGATTTTGCCAAACTTGAAATATGTTATAGACGTTATAGTATACCCCTCACACTGCTACACAGTACAACTGATGTTACCAATACGCATATCGTTTAAAGTTTACTGTGTAGTGTGTACCTATTATACCGAGCCGATAGAAGTCATTATCGTACATTAAACACAGACGAGCGAATAAGGTATCCGACGACAACAACTTCACATAAGTCAAGCAATATATGAATCTGTCAATTCAATTTTATTCGTTCGCATTTTGTTTGTTTATCGCCTTACTCGCTTCGGTTCTACGCAACGTAAACTATAGATTTTCAGTACTGACAGTTAATTTCGGAACGCAGCCTATGTTTAATGTATGCTAATGACCTCTATCGGCTTTGTATAATAGGCATACGATAAACTTTAAATAATAATTTCTTGTAAATTATTGCGCATTAATTATTATACTGTACAGTGGTGGACAAGATAGTTGCGACACTTTATCTTCGATAGTTTTCAGAATGTAGCCTGCTCACCGAGTGATTGAACATGTAATTGGTTCTTACCTGTGGAATGTGAATCCAAGCAATTACGTTTACCGCTCGATGAGCAAGACTATTCTAAAATAAATCGAAGAGAAAAAGTGTCGCAACTATACTGTACAATAGTTATTATACTGTGTAATTGAGTGTGAGGGATATACTCTACAACCCCTGACGAAAATAAAGCGTAAATTTGGATGTCGGAACGTAAATGAATAAAGCGTATGGAAAGTGTAATAAAAACGTAACTGAACTTTGTATAAAGCGTAAATTGGGACATCGGAGCGTAAGACGCTTGTATGACACTTGTACGATACTTCAAGAATCTTTCTATTTTTGCCAGGGATATATTTCAAGTTTGGCAAAATCTGTAATATTAATAAAGCTTGGGTCTTCCCTTGTGAGTTAAGTTAAAAGTTGACTTTTTAACTTTATTATTTAATTTTTAATTTTCTAACTAATTGCTAGGCAAGCTTCGGTCTCCCCTTGTGAGTTAAGTTAAAAGTTGTCTTTTTAACTTTATTATTTAATTTTTTATTTTTTAACTAGTTGCTAGGCAAATTTAATTAATATTAATATTTCTCGCAATATATTAACGCNATTATCAAAAAACAATACGATGTATAGGCTCGTGTACGCCAACAATATAAAATTATTGTGGAGAAACACACATGTTGCATATCTATATATTTTAGTATAATAACATGAAGCACTAAGAAACTAAGCAAAAACTTTTTAACAATGCTCATTATATGTAGCATTGTTAAAAAGTTTTTGCTTAGTTTCTTAGTGCTTCATGTTATTATACTAAAATATATAGATATGCAACATGTGTGTTTCTCCACAATAATTTTATATTGTTGGCGTACACGAGCCTATACATCGTATTGTTTTTTGATAATTTTATATTTATTTAACAATGCGCATATATTAAGCTTATTTACAGTGAACCACTTTTTTTGTTATTTGTATCAAGTTATTAATATTTGCTGTACTTCCGGAAGTTATGAAAATTTGCGGACTTTATGTGAAAATCAACAATATTTAATAAAAAAGTTTTATGTTATATTTTGCTCCGCTTTCATATTATTTCTTCATAATTTGTGATAGCAATATTTTTCATAATAATTTTACGTTTGATTATTTAACGTCTTTGTTGATTGTTCTTACGTGTATATTATAGTTTTCTTAAAATTGATTAATAATTAAGCTATTGTAAATTATCATCTAAAATTACCATAAAGTATTTGCAAAAATCATATTTTTAAAATAATATAAAATATAATAATATGATTTTAAACACGAATTAGAACGTTGGCCAAAAATATCTTAAAATCGTATACTGGTGCACAGATTGGAAAAACAACGCGACGGCGTCGGCGCGCGAGCGAGTAAATTCGCTCCTCGAAACGACCCGGGTCGACTCACGTGATTGGTCGGTCGGCCGGCCGGCCGGCCGGTCACAGAAATTCAATTCCCGCTAACTCCTTTCTCTCTCTCGCCACGTTTCTCCGGTCGGGGAGAACGCGGCAAGCGTGCGAGCAAGCGTGCGAGCGAGCGAGCAAGCGAGCGAGCGAGATGGACGCCGTTTCCCAGGGGAAGCCCGTTCCGGATCGCACCGCGACCGGCCGTTAGTTTGCCAACGGCGCTGCTCTTGCGCGCATGATCGTCACGCGTCATTGCTTTCATCGCGAGCAACAACAAACGTAACGCGAAATAACGTAAACACACGCGCGTACCGTTGTCTTCTTCATCACCATCGCGGCGTCGCGTCGTCGTGAAAGGCCGGCCGGAAGAACGCATCGAGCGAAGCGCATAGAAGAGAGGAGTCAGAAACGAGGAGCGGCTCGTGCGGCCACGCTGCTGTCCGCGCGAGTGGTGCGCGTTGAACGATCGATTCGGAACTTAGGTACGTAGATCGTGCGCGCCTGGATCTCGTCAGACGTTAACGTCGTCGGCGAGGCCGAATGGAGATCCGGTACCAGTGTCAAGTTATATATGTTTATCATAATTGTAATTAAAAGTTAATGTATTATTATGAATTAATACGATTCCTCAAAAGTAATAGATATGTTTTATATTTTCCTCTACAAAGATCCCCCCTGTCTGCACCGCACGAAACAGAGACATGCTATTTTGGTCGCAAAGTCACAGAAAATATGATATGAAGTCTTTTGTACGACGCGTCGCTGAGACGTAACCAAATAATTTTAGTTAATCATATTTTAACCAAATAAAATTATACGTTTTGTCTAACAAGTATTTTATGTACATATGCGTAAGTAAAAACCAATCTTCTCAAAATTCGTCGATCATTTTTGTCACCAGAAATTTGGCTGTTAGTTACGTGATAGCGACGTGCCAGTCACGTTTCGAACCAGTTGAAACGTCGCTGCGATGTAACGTGCAACGAGTTAGCACGTCATAGTGACGTGCTTGGTTCCTTTGTTGCAGGCAGGGCTTGATTCCCCTCCCCCCCACCGCCACTCCGTGATAATAAACAAAACCCAAAATATTTTACAACTTGACAACCCTGGTACCGTGCTCTACGTCGGTATCTCGATGAATTACGACAATCCGCATCACACTCTGACTTCTCAAAAAAGAAAAGAGAAATAATTAAACGGAAGATCTTCGCGAATAAAAATTTTTTGCGTTTCTCATTAATATCGATCACATGAATTTTTATATGGGTGAGAAGATGGGACTAATTTTTAATAGCGCTTGTGTCCTTCCAAAATAAAGAAAGTCATATACGTATACGTTAAATAATTTATGGCACTATGAAAAAATCACACTTTTTTCGCACTATAACAGTCGTAAAGGCCAAAACGTAAAAAAATTTTAGTCGTATTCGTAAAGCAAATCGGCTAATCATAATTAAAAGTGCGGTCTTACGTTTCAAAATGTTCGACTACGATTGGGTCGATATGCTTAGAGTTTTACGATTATATTTTAAAACTTTTTTACGTGTGATAGCCTTAAAGTTCTTTAGAAATGGAAGGAAGTTACGTGACATTTTTTCTTCATATATATCTTTAACAAAAGAGCTTTTAGTATTACGAGTTTTAAAATAATAATAAATAAAATTTAAGCAATAAAAACGTTAATTTGTAATATAAAAATATTTTCTTTATAATAACGATAAATATTAATATGGAAAAAATTGAAAAGAAATTGTCTATATAATAATGATTTAAATGTGGTAATATCCTTATAAACGCTACAACATTATTTAACATTAAATATATATATAATATTCCTAAAATGTAATTTAATATTAATAAATGAAAAGTGGTTATATGTCTACTGCTGATAACATTATATGAATATTATATGAATATTTCATGAGAAGTAAATAATATTATTTACTTCAATATTTGAAATTATCGAAAATATTATAACTTTAAAATGTAATAATTATAAAGTTTATGAATATTTTATGCATAATAATTCACATTATAATAATGTGACCACGAATTTATGTAAAGCGGACATATAATATTAATACAATATTCCTATAATATTAAAAAATATTACATTTTCGAAATAATATTCTCGAAATATTATTTTAATATTATTTTAATTTTTAATAATATTCGTATAGAGGAAGGAAGGCGGTTGTGGAATATACTGGGGGTGGAATATCATGATATCTCGTATAATTTATGTTGAATTCTAAGAGCAACTGTTTCAGTTTTGCTGGTAACAAAAATTTTTGCAAGTGTATATCCTCTGCGTAATTTTAAGCAGTATGTTACATAAAAATTTTTTAACTTTAGTCTAACTTAAAGGTCTTGAATGTGAATCTCAAATAATATTTTTGAATTTAAGTGTGTCGTAATGTATATATGAATTCGGTGAATAAAGTCATTTTATATGTGGAATGTAGTTGTGGAATATGGCCGTCCTGTGCATCTTTCTTGCGACATTACAATCTCATTGTAGGATGTTTATTAGAAGCAAAAGAATTATTTTAAAAAGTTCTAAGTTTTTTATTTTAAAAAATTTTCAAGACAAAAAGATTATTAAAAAAATTTTTTTTTAAATAAAATATATTTTATGAAATGTTTGTAGATTGTTTTGTGGCACTTATTTGTGTGTAAAATCTACGAAAGATCATTAATTTGTTTCTTTATAAAAATGCTTTTTATGACATACATTTTCCGGACAGAAAAATATGTACAAAATGTTAAAAATTTTTCAATCCTTAATATTTTTATACTTCTAAATATTTTATAAATATTTTATGGTATATCTTGGTTATAGTGAAAAAAGATAATGTCAAATGATTTTCTGCTCATGCGCTTTGATTAATTGACTAAGGACTCTTATATTGTTTATTGTACAAAATATTATTTTATTTATCATACAAAAAATTAATTTTAAAAGCGATTTATTACGAAACTTATAAAAACCAGTCTGAATTAAGTAAAATACTCGGACAACATTCATACCACATTGTAACGTACCAGTTCTCGTCATCTCGTTGTGTGTGCATTTGCCGAACTAAGTAGAAAAGCTGATAAAGAACCGAATCAGGACGTAACGGATACGTCTTCCAGCAGTAAAAAGGATACAGAAATCGCAGCCACATGCGATGATTGGAATCTCCTAGAGGAAGAGGCCATTAAGAACCAGAACGAAGCAACATAGCGGCCAAATGTATTTTTACAGATACCTAAACAAGGAAAAACAAAAATAACGGTAAAGAAAAACGCTATTTTATATAGCACACTCAATAATATTATTCAATAATAGAAAAGGAAGTCCCCTCTTCCCATCGTAAAGAACATAAAGCGTTATAAAGAAATTCCGATACCTAACCTAAATATGGCACGGAATAAAATACCCGCTAACGATGGAAAAGACTGTACAGAAAATCGTACATCTTCACAGTCGCACGAAGTTAGTAACCCAAGTAACTCAAGTAGTAGCACAAATCCCATAAACGAATTACTAACAGAAAATAATTCTCTGAAAGCTGAAATTAAATTAAGAGGCTACAAAGAGAAATAGCAGATAGCAAAATAGCTCACAAGACAACGACGAACGTAACAACGTATAACCGATTCGAAGCATTAGCAGATGATGCATCGACAAGTCAAGCACAAGAAATCAAGGAAATGGATTGCTACGACTCAGATCTCGTAACACAACTAAGAAGAAAGAATAGTCAAGACGACTATAACAACCATAAAAAGTAGAAAAAAGAGTCACCGACCATCAACAAGGAGAATCAAAACCAACAGAAAACATCAGGTCAAAACCAACGTCCCACACACCCAAGAATCCACAGGAAGGGCAGATCACCACCCATCAACATCTTGTATCAAGATCCGAAGGACACCACCAGATTAATCGAGACGAATATGAGAGGAATGACTGACTTCTACATTAAGCGAATAAATAGCGGTAAACACATATTACATGTAGATACTAACGATAACTTCAAACAAGCAAATGAGCTACTTTTAAAATGTAACACAAAAATTTACACTTATACCGACAAAATAGAAAAACCAAAAACATTATTATTAAAAGGCTTAAACAATTCGTACACAGAAAACGAAATATTAGATGAATTACGATCCCAGAACATCGATAATGTAGAATTCCAAAAAGTACTAAGATTCTCTACAAAGAAATCTAAACAAAATGATAAAATATTATCTATATTTATAGTACAAATAACACCAGAAAGCCAAATAAACAACCTAAATAAAATAAAATACCTTTTTCACCAAGTCATACACTGGGACAAATTGATGCGAAGAGATGTAATTCAATGCAAAAAATGTCAACGTGTAGGACATGCGGCGTCTAACTGTAACTTACCTTGCGTAAAATGCGAGTCTAAACACGAGTACAGGAAAGTGCGCCTGGCAGCCGCATATGTCTGTCGAGAAAACAAAATTATTTTGCGTTAATTGCAATGGCTATGGACACCTCGCGTCTTACAGAGGCTGCCCCAAATTAATAGAAAATAGAAAGAAACTAACAGAAAAAAATATAACTGGTAATAAAAAGGTAACAAAAAAAACTAATATCTATAATGCTAGCAACACACGTACAGGATACAGTTATACAGACGCGGCTAGGAATTCAACAAATGTACAAAACGAAACAACAAACTATATCGACGCCGACCGACAAACAAGTACAATAAACGATATGAAAAGTAATATGCTAAGACTAGAAAAACTAATAGAAAACAACGCAATAAGAATTAACTCAATAGCTTCCTTATTAGAGATTTTTAAACCAAAACGAATACCATGGCTAATAATCAAATAAACACGAATAAAAAAACTTTAAAACAGATTAAAATAATCTCAATAAACGTGAACTCAATAATAAAAAACCAATGAAGAGCGACCCTTATGAATTTAATAACCAAACAGAATCCCGATATAATACTTTTAAGCGAAACGAAATTAAATAAAAAACACATAATAACCTTCGAGAATTACAATGTAATAAGAAACGACTGCAATGAAAAGGGCATGGGAGGTGATACAGCCATAATAATAAAAAAAGCATAAAATACGAAAAAATAGAAATTCCAGAAATAATCTCAGAAAAAAGTTTAGAACACACCATAATAAAAATTAACACAAGAACAAACAAAAAATTATTTATAATAGCGGCATATGCTAGAAATGGAAATCAAAAAGAATTTATATCGAATATCAGCAAAATGTTCACAACGCTTAAACTACATACTTTAGACAATTATTATATAATAACAGGTGACCTAAACGCAAAACATATGGACTGGAAATAATAACGCCCGAGGAATAGCGCTTAAAAACTGGATAGACAACAATAACATAACTTATAAAACAAGACTACTCGGCACCAAATATCCATCGTACCCGAATGGTAATTCTTTCTTAGATATAGTACTAACTGACAGGGTAACATTCCATGATCTAGTAGACGAACAATATCTCAAGAACATACCTTACAATAGCGATCACGACGCAGTCAGATTCCAAGTTTTCTTGGAAGAACAAAACGGTCTGGAACTCGATCCTGAAAATATAAAATACAAAAACAAACTAAAAAAAGTAAACTGGAAAAAATTCAAAAAATCTTTAAAGAATACAATTACTTTCCATATCCCCAATAACAAAAACTTATCTATACAAGAAATAAATGAATATCTACAAATGATCGATGTCAAAATCCTAGAAGCAATGGAAAATAACATCCCTAAAATTAAAGACAAAAATTCGGTAAATGCATATAAAAATGAAAAAATAAAAAAATTACAAAAAAACAAAATACTCACCCAAATACACCATGCCCGTAGAAACTGGCCGGCAATTAATACGAGAAAAATAGAAAACCTAAAAATTAAATTAAACGAAAATTAAGATAAATTAACAATAGAATTTACTAGCTCCATAAATAGTTACTGGAAAAACAAAATAACAGGATTCTCAAAAAAGGATTCGACAAGTATGTTACCGCAACTGAACAGCATATTCAGGAAAAAAGAAATAGCGCAAATGAGCACTTTAAAAATTCCAGCAGATTCAAGTTTACTTGACAAAGCTGAAATAAATATTGAACAATCAATAAAAGATACTGACGGGAGTATACTTGTCGAATCTCTACAAGATAAATTAAATGTAATGGGAGCCTATTTCGCCAGTATAAATAATATAGAATTAATTAACAACAGAAAACAGCTAAATGAAATGATAAATAGAGAAACAAAAAATTTAAAGACAAAATCAATACAGAAATGAACAATAACATAACGATATGTTTATTCAATGATAATAATACAGCAAACAACCCCGAACCTAAAAATGAATTCGCAAAATACTTTACGAACACCTATGAAGTAAATAATAAATTAAAAAATTAAACAATAAGAAATCTTACGGAATAGACGGAATACCAAACATAGTACTAAAAAATATTCCCCCAATCCTAATATATAATTACACAATTATTTTCAACAACCTATTAAATTACGCGATTTTCCCAGACAAATGGAAAATTGCCAAAGTAGTAGTCATCTTAAAAAAAGGCAAAGAGAAAACTTCCCTCGCGAGTTACAGACTCATAAGCCTCCTACCAAACATTAGTAAAATATTCGAATCTATTATAAACGACCGAATCACTTTATTCTGTAAAGAAAACATTTATTATTATCCCCGAATGCCAATTTGGATTTCAACGCAACCACTCCACAATTCACGTGATCAATAAACTAACATCAGATATAAATTGGGTGCTTAACCCTTAAACACGTAAGTGGGTCAGAGAGACCCTATATGAAGCTTCGAACGCTTA
>QKQZ01015673.1:0-10046 GCA_003595255.1 Solenopsis fugax | reverse complement strand
TGCTGTCACATGTTCGGTGTCTTATAAGGACTTTACATTATAAATGGCACTCAAATCTGCTTATTCATAACTGTATTCATTTAAATTAAAAAGATCCGATTTGGAACACAGTCCGATTTACCCCACTCTCCCCTATATTTTTAATTTTCCATCGTTTAGAATTTTCCTGATTAAAAATTTTCCTGCGTTCAAAGACTTTAGAAATTTCACAAGAAATATTATTTTATCCCTGTTTAACATTAAACAACAAATATAAAATAATATCTCTAAACATCGCCCTTTAGAGTAACAATCGATTTATCGAAGAAATATTTTGATATGAAAATTTTGTTTGAAAAACCATTTATAATAATATTAATAAAATCCCATATTAGTCTTTACTTTGCATAACTCGAAGTGTGTATAGCCGAATACAAAATTAAATAACAAAAAAACACTCGAGTATACATACATTCGTGTGATAATACGCTCAAGTTTAAAAACTATGAGAAAGTATGTGTAATTAAATACTAAAATATATCTTGAAAAAGTTTAGAAGTGCTCAAAAGTAAAAATGCCTTATAACAATTGTTAGCTATTGGTATATTAGCGCCATTGAAAAACGGCGGGCTACTAATTGAAGAATTCCATAAACAATTGTTAGAATTCGTCACCTAATAACGGAAATAATGGGGGTAGCCATAATGTCTACAGTAGCCATAATACCCTCTTCTCCTCTACTCTTGTCAAAATATGTAAGAATAAAAACTCTCGTAACGTTACGTCTTTTATTCTATAATGTATGATTTTTATTTGATAGATGTTCAGTTCCGCCGCGTCCATCTGTTGACGGTGCCGCATACTATTTGTGGGTGACAATTTCTTATTGTCAACACTTTGCTAGAAACAAACTACAATTAAAAAACTTCAACGATATTCAGCAAATATTTTGCAACATGTGTAAAACGTTAGATATCACATGTGCCATCAGTTTGCCATTATGTTGTCGGCACGATACTGTATATAAAATGCGAGCTTGTCGCGTGCCGTTATTTTGCTATCAACATGACACGTTATTAATCCTCAACGTTTGCTCTTAAAATTTCATAAATTGATGATGTCTATTTGTCTTCATGGTGCTAATTTGCACGTAAGATTCCGGTTCAGCAAATTGGATTCACAACTCATGCAGTTCATTAATTTACCTAATATGCTAAATCACGCTTGACTATCTAGGTAGTAACGAAATAACATGCAAAACAAAATTTCACCGTCAACATGTCACTTTTCACGCCTATTAGTTCTAATTCTTTCCACGATACTACGTTGTCACCGTCAACGGAATTGACGATGGAGTTCTCGACCGACTACTCAAGAACCTTAAGTAAACATATAAAATATTGAAAAGGCTCAAGACGAATAAACTTAAAGACAGTCAACAATTTTTAGTTACGCATCCTCGGGTCTATCAGAGTACATCACTATCATTGAAAAAACGTGGCGTTTACTCTTATAAGAATTGATCAATTCTATGTACTGATTTTAATGTCAATTTTGCTATTTCACGTTTACTATCTTTTAACACATAATAAGCAAACATTATGTTTGTTTCCTACTGTTGATATTTACAACAATGAATTAGAGTGTCTTATAACTTTTAATTTAACATATTAAGAATATTTAATAACGTATAAAATTAACTATAATTACGTATAATGACAACATATTAGATATTGTTGATAATGATTTTATATTATTTTAACTGCGCGCGCACGTTTTATACAATTTTTATTAGAATAAACTATTTATTGACTATAGGAAGTTTCGCTAGAATCTCCTTAAAGTGAGAATCTCCTTCAATTTTCCCTTTCGGTTATATGGTACAAGATCACCTTGTTCCACAATTTATTCACCACCTCTTAATCGAGAAAATCCTTCTCTAATCCACTTTCCTCTTAACCTAAGGAACCCTGTAATCTCTTATTCACCTCACTGATTTATCAGTAAGCTTGCCGAAAAATGCGAGGGTTAAACCCGGGTCAGTGAATTCGCAGTTAGCAGCAGTTTTGCAAAATAAAATTTCTAAATAATACTTCCCAAAAATTACATAAAGTTTGAGGTATAAATATTTTACGATTATTTCAAAAACCATTTGATTCTTTATTTAAAATGTTACCGCGCTGAATGTGTAATATTTTACTGCAATATTTCTACATTGTAATTTAGGAATAATTACAATTGTATTTGTAAATATGCATAATATATGGATTAGCATATATTTCTAAACGTCTTATATATAGAGAAGAAGAAGGTATTATGGCTACTGTGGACATTACGGCTATCCCTATTATCTCCGTTATTACTTCTGAAATTATTCGTTTAGTAACCTTCTGTTTTTTTTTAATGGTGCTAATATGCCAATATACAACAACTGACAACTTTTTTAAGGCATTTTTACTTTTAAGCACTTCTGAACTTTTCCAAGGTACATTTTAGTACTTAATTACATATACTTCTTTATTGTTTTTAATCTTGAACGTATTATCACACAAATATATGTACATTCGAGTGTTTTTTTCGCTCGCAGTTAATTAACTTTTTATTCGGCTGTACACATTTCGAGTTATGCAAAGTTAAACAATAACATGGGATTTTGTTAATATGTTTCTTAAATAAAATTTTTATTTCTTTGATAAATTGATTGTTACTCATCTAGAGGACGGTGTTCAGAAACATTAAAGACATTATTTTATACTTATTGTTTAATATTAAACAAGGATAAAATAATATTTCTAATAATATCTCTAAAATTTCCGAACGCAAGAAAATTTTAAATCAGGAAAATTCTAAACCATGGATGATTAAAAATATATAATTTTATAACAAAATACTGTGTAATTTTTAAACTAAACTAATTTTTAAAAATTATTTTTGAACTAACCATATTACCACCACTCTTTTTCTTTCACTGATTATACAGTGCGTTACATTTTTATAAATCATTGTCTTAATTAATAAATATTTCTTCATTATTTTGAGCTGAGAATCTGTTAAAGAACATTTTGACGAATATAATCATTCAAGTTTCAATGTAAAATATTGATTATAGGCAAAGTTATTTAATAAAATGAAAATGGATGCCATATCATCCTCTTCTCTTGTAATAAAATAATTGTTTTTCGATTATTAAACAATTTTTTTTTAAATTTAATTTAGCAAATATATATTGAGATGGTTCGCCATATCATCAGTTTTGTGTGTACCAAAATACTACACTCGTATTTTAAAATTAATTGTGCAAATAGTTATCAATATTTTATAAAAGGTCAATATTTCTATACTTTTATAAATATATCTACATAATTGCAAATTATAATTTTTATATAAATTTCGTCATATAATTTAATAAGTGTCTTATCGATAGAGATAAGGGATCTAACATCAAGATGCAAGTTAGCATCGCTAATTATTAAATTATTTCTAATTTAATAAATGTAATATTATCTGTTCATGTTCAACTTATAGCTGCGTTATGACCGGAAAAGTAATTCGGCGCGTAGTCGGTTGAATTTGAAAAAAGGTATATAAAAATCACACAAGTAAAATTTATAAAAAGCACTAAGATCCAGCTTGACCGTAGAAGGCGTTCTTATTTCAATTTGTATGTCTTATGTAGAAGTTATAAGTATGTATACCATTAGAAAATGTTGTACAAGGACTCCAGCAACGAACTTTGTCATAGTCGAGAATCGAACAGATTGCACATATGTTGAGAAGCGAGTGGTTTTTAAACAGTCGGACACGATTCGGTCGCGTTTAGGAAACAATCAAGAGAATTTTAGATCACTAACTTCAACTGACTTTATATTCATATTTATATTTGATTTTCATTGCGTCACAAAAATGTTTGCGTTCGAACTTCGAAAAAAATGAACACCGTGGTACAAAGCTCGTCGTTAATGTATTAATTTTGTTTGTACACTGAAGAAGACTCCATAGAATCGAAACGTTTGTATTGAATTGTTAAATTAAAGAAATACGATTTATATAAACAACCAAATCTTTGTTCATCTTAGTGGTCTTACTTTACTTTAAAATTTTTTAATTCATACAAGCTGACTTTAGATTAATATTTATTCAGTTCTAGCATGCTGTTTAAAATAGAATAAATTGCATATTATTTTCTATTATATTACAAAAAAAATATTTATTCAGTTTTAACTTTTTGCGCTCTTGGTTTCGGATAATGCGAGATTCCTATAACGCAAAATGTATCTCTCGCGTTATAGGAGGTCTTACTGTATTTTAAATTATTAAAACAGCTATTTGCGAAAGTAAATTGAAAAAACAGGAAATGTATAATAAATGTTTAGGGTAGGGATCCTAATACATTTTATTTTGCGCTTTTTAACCGACCTTGACAAGAACTGAGTTTGATACCTGAAGACCTGAATTTTTTTTAGGCGAACGTACTGGCTAGGGTATCGTAAATTCTTGGGGTCCCCACACGTGTGTGATCGCAGTAATAAAGGAAAACATTGAAATTTTATTATTTCAAACTACTGGCATTCGTAAAACTGGAATTTCCATGAATTATATGTATGCGATTTCCGCCATTAGCGGGATTCACATCGGATTTGGAAGTTCAATATCAAGAGTTGAGTCATTTTAATGCGTCGTTTTAATATGTATATATACAGGGTGTCTGACAATTAATTATAAAACTCTCGCATATAGGTAGAATGGACGAAACTGAGTCGAAAAGTTCTGTACCACTTTGCGATTTTCGAAAAATAAAAACAACTTATAAACAAACTTAAACCAACTTATAACAACTTAACAACTTAAACAACATATCAACATCTCTCCGCTTGGATTTGGCGACGGGCGGGACTAATTCGGCTATCTTTATTAATTTATAACTCGTTAACTATTGCGAAAATCGCAAAGTGGTATAGGACTTTTCAACTCAGTTTGGTCCATTATCTATATGCGAGAGTTTTATCATTAATTGTCAGATACCCTGTATATATTACATGTCTATATTTACAGAAACTCGCGCGTGTCCTATATAATATGCTCATAATCCTCTACGCAGCAAGGCTAAACCTTTATTGTAGCCCTTCCCCTAACTTTCATTAAGCCTATAGCATTTTAACGATGGGCATAATAACGCAATATATCCCTCGCTTCATCCTGCTTAATTAAAAATTAAGTTTCATCATTTTATGCATTTATTATACATTGCAGTAAAGTATCCCTAAACAAGGAAATTACTTCCTATGATCGCAATATTTTTTATGGAATCGATGCGCACTTACTAGGCAAGATAATCTAATATTAAAAGGGAGGAAAACCGTTTTACATGATAACGCTGTTTCTATCAGTGAAATTTATTTTACTTTAAGGCTATATTCTTGCCTTTAGGTTTCAAAAAATCGATCACTGTTTCTTAATTTTTTAATACTTTGAACCAAGGTTGTGTCATAAATTTCAAGATTACGGAGCCTACATTTTATTTATGTCATATTTATACGAAACTTTTTCATTTAGGCAATACTAGTATTGTAAATTATTATAAATTGGATAACACTATAGAAAAAATAATTAAGATCTTTAATATATCTAATTTTAGTATTAATTAAATAAAAATGTTTAAAAAAATAGAATATTGATTATATCATTACTTTTAATATAGATTATTAAATTTTACGCTTAAATGCCTAACCTTTGATTGAATCTTGAGCAAGAGAGAAAGCATATTAAAAAGACTCAACTTGCAAATGTTTATTAACGTAATTGCAAAATTTTTAATGTGTTTTTTAAAAAAATTTTTTAACATTCTTCTTGCCACGATAACTCTTTTAATTTTAATCCGATTGACTTAAAATTTGTAGGAAATATTAACATTTTCCTTTCATTATTATAATCAAATAAAAAATTCCAACTTTTTAATTTTTGCAATAACAGTCTCGAAAAAAAGCAAATAGTTGAACTTTGCCATTTTTGTATAAAAATCAATTTTTTAACTTGATTGTAGGTTCAACGAAAACTAAATCTGTATAGATTAAGATTTTCTTTGATTTTTGTTTCTAATAATTTCTGTAACTGAAATTACTAAAACAATGTAATGGAATTCTTTTACATGCTTGTACAGATTTGTAAATAATTGCCAAAAGCATCTTTTCTAATTATTGAAAAAAATCATAAAAAATGTTCAAATATTAAAGAATAAATACATCAAGTTTCAAGTTTATAGCTTTTATACTTTTCCCAAAACAAATTCTAAAAGTGAATACAAAATATAAAAATGATAACAAATAGCGAGAATACCTTTTAACATTTGTTTCTAAAATGAGAAATAACTAAAATATTTGGATAATTAAAACGAACTATATTGTATACAAATATATGATATAGATGTATATTTGAGTGTTTTCCTATTCTCAAGGATTGTTTAAGAAATATCGCTTGTAATTCTTGTAATTATACCACCATGTTAGACTTTAAAGATGAAAAAAACATCATATCACACAAAAAGGTGACTTACCTATTCTGGAGGGTGGAAGTAACAGTCCTTGAGCCTCTTCGAGTGGCATGGTGTGTCCGTGATCTCGATAGTGATGAGCGCGGTCTCTCATGTTTCCTCCCGGCTGCAACAATCACGCGTGTTTTCACGATGTTCCCCGCCGAAGAGCGGCAATTGTCGGAGACCGAGATCGAAACCGGGACCGGGAGCAGGAAGCTTGGTGAGTCCTGAGGGACTCCTGCTGATGACGGCGGACGGTGATTGAGCGTCATCGCCCCGCCGTCACAACTAAAACCATGCCCAGGTCACCAAAATCGCGCGATTCTCCAGCTTGCGTCAGTAGGACCTCGTCGATTGCCGTCTACTTTCGCTCTGTCGAAAAAAAAACCTCTCATGGTAGAAGGAATAACATCGAAATATGCCAGAGATGAGGCATTTAAAACGTAATATTTCAAAAAATGTTTAACGTATAAGTTGTTTTATTAAGGAACGCATCTGAGAATTACGATATATTATTTACAGTGTTTGCCATTATCTATACATATATTACATAAAAAATAGCTTTTTTACGATACTTGAGATGTTTTTTAATAAAAAAAGATTAGCGTTATCTGAAAATTTTTATCAGGTGTCATGAATGTATTGCTCGTCCCCTATAAAATGCAATTTTTTTTATTTCAATATTTTATTTTTTACTCATGCTATGAAAAATTAAAATTAGGAACTATTTCTAAGGTAAGGTCTCACGCACGATCGACGGCTGAATCGTCAAATCGGCAATGGGAGGCGAATGATTTTATCATTATTTATTTTAGATACAACTTTAGTCTAGAATATTTTTTTCGAAAATAAATTTGTTTTAAAAAAATTCGAATTGGGCAATTAAAATGAGACACCATACATATAAATATATATGTACATTTAATCTATTAGAATAAATTACACTGCATGTGTATATCTAATGATTTTAAACTACGAATTTTATATATATATATATATATATATATATTTCATCAACATATGCAGAATATTTCTTATATCAACAAAATTCTATTTATCCTTAAATCCTTCAAAACATGGCTAAAAAAGTAAGACATTTAAATAAAAGAAATACATTTTATATAGGAGATGAACAATATATTTATGATTTCTAAACAGAATTTTAAGAAAACATTAATTTTTTTACAAATTAGTTTCAAATATCACAAAAAAGGCATTCTTTGCATATTAAATATTTTTAGAAATAATACGTGTCCCAAAAGAATCTTTGCGCGAGCCTTTGCCGGACGTAACACTATTTAAACTGAACTATTATACAAATTATTTAAACTTGTAAACTATTTAAAAATTTGTGTACATGATGCATAACCGTTTTGTAAATTTACTACAATATTTCATAGGTTCGTATTATGATTTTAAATCAAATTTAGAATTGTTTTTAAAATTTTAAATTGTTCCATTATATTTTCCTAATCAAAGTGTATTAAAGTATCATCACTTCGATAGAACATTGTAATTTATATATGTGTTCAATGTTTATTTATCATATCTTTACACTTATTATCTAGTATCTATTGTAAATTTTTATTAGCATGTCACTTTTTTATAATTGTTTTCTAAAATTCTTGCGATTAACTTTCTAAGAAGGATCTGCAACGTCATTGAAAACATTTTATTACATTTAAATTAATAAATAAATATGTAAATCTAGAAAAATTTGATTCGATCAAGACGCGCGGTTGCGTCTCGCGCCAAATGAACGCGCAACGAAGAAAGATTCCATTTGACTCGAACTCACAAATCCTTGATCAGCATACCTATAATCTTAACGAAAACATCCTTTTACATTTCTTTTTGTATAAATATGATAATTTTTCAGCAAACATATAATAGGTATAAGAACAAAGTTTTAGGCTTTGATTAACATTTGGAGAATTCATTAAATAAAAAAATTAGAAAACTTCTGAACTTGTTTGATTCTTGTAGGAATTTTATATTTACTACCTTTTTTTCTTATAATACTTTACATTTACCTTTTTCTATAACATTAACAATGATAAAAGTAAAAAGGAAAATATTAATTGAAGTAAATTTAATATTGTATAAAGCAATAATTTTTCACTCTTATTTACAAAATTTGCTTAACAAAAAAGCATCGTTTTATATTTCTTTGTATAAATGTAATACTTTTTCTCGACATACTATATAATAGATAAGAACAAAATTTTAGATTTTGATATTTTGGCATAATATTTGAAGAATCTATTTTAAAAAATTAAAAACTTCTAGTTTGATTAGTTCTTGCAAAAATTTTATATTTACTATCTATTTATATGTATTTATATTTTCAGTTTTCTGTTTGATTCTTACCGAATTGTTCACGATATGACGCTATTGATAAAGAATGATTTAATGTCTTAACACAAACTTTTTTTAATGGATTTATTTAGTTTTCATAGGAAATTCTTTAATTGAGTAATATAAATTAAATCATAAAAGATTTGATCAAAATTAATACATACATATATCCACACATGCTCATCTCTCCTCTAAAATCGAAAAATTGTTTCGTTATAGGTGTTAACAATGAAATATTATAATTAGCTCTTTCATTTGAATCACAATGAAACACGAGAGAACAAAGAAACCTCTTCTCTGCTTAAACTGCCTGGCGTGCCATTTATCTGGGTTTACATGTGCTCAAGTTTCGTGGTCGATGTACTCCGACTATTCATAACGGAATACTGTATTGTTTGCAGGCATTGTTACCAGAGTAACAGACCAAAGTGAATGTTAGCAACAATAAACTTATATATTTTTTCTTATTCTTCTTCATTGTATTAAATTCGATGATTTTATCGTAACTCTACTCAGCGTTCTACCTTATAAAATAGACATTTATAAAAAATACAGAGTTGTAGTTGAAGTAGTTTGGAAACATGTTTCTTTAATAAGTGCATTCATTTCCATCTGACAAAAAATGCTCTTATGTAGCACGTTAATTCATTCTATTATGCGGAGTTTTTCTAATTTCTCGACTCCCTCTGTCGTAGAAGCTTCATATCTTATGCTCTCTTCATATCTTATGCCCGCGTTACATACACGCCGGCATTAAAGTGTACAAGTACCCTCCGATGTTTGCTTACAGCACACGTATGTGCGTGTAATACTGTAGATCGATAGCCAACATGTCTCGGTTAGTAGGTCTAGTTCGTAAGAATTATATAGTTGCTGTACAGACATGCGATTCGCAGCTCAATCGTGCTTCCTAACTGCGACATTATCGCGCTGCACGTGATATCTGACTTACATATACTTTCCTTCTCTCTCTATTTTTGCACAATTCTCTTTATCTTCTGCACTGTCACCGCGAATAAGTTGCCATGAAAAATGTATATTATTCAATGTATAAAAGTTCAACAAACCACGAATATGACTGCCACGTTACTTACAAGGAAAGATCCCGAGGTGTCCCTCTCCGATCTTGATGAGCTTTTAATATGTTATTGTACAGATAAAAATAAGGGACACGTATTTT
>QKQZ01015667.1:0-16076 GCA_003595255.1 Solenopsis fugax | reverse complement strand
ATACAAGGCATCTTACTTTAATAATATTGTAAAATTAGGTAGTATGTCATTTACATAGTAAAACAGCAATTTTTCGTAAAAAAAGCAATTTTTCGCAAAAAAAGCAATTTTTCAGAAAAAAAACCGGAAATTTTCTGGTTTATTTCCAGCGATTTGAAAAAAGCGGTTTTTTTAAAACTATAGCGAAATATCTACGCGTCGAACATTCGTTCCTCGTACATTAGCCTAATTTAATAAGTTGTTATGTAAATTTACGTTCCGTTTTAAGCTTGTTAATTTAAGATAATGATTCATTTCGTTCAAAAAAGAGTGCTTTAAAATAGAAATACTGTTACTCGAATATGTTACATAAGAAGAAATATATTAATAAATTATATATATATATATAAAAGTTTAATTTATATAAATTATACATTATTAGTTAATGTTACCTATTACATGTAAATTATTTGTCTTTTAATAACATTTTAAATTATTGATTTAATTATTTTATTTAAAAAAATTATCCATTATTTAAAGAATAAAATTCCCAAAAACAGTATATGATTAAATTAAGAATATAATTACAATTGATAAATTGAGAAGATCAAATTAGAAATTAGATCGTTGCAAAAAACAATTTAATCTTATTCTTTCTTCCTAATTTATTAAAAACACAATTTTATCTATCTTCAGTGAAAAAAATTAGAAAAGAAATAATAAAATTATTTTAATAAATTTGTTTTCGATTACAATGAAGATAAACTTTATTTCTGGAATAAATATATTAAATAATATCGTTAATGTGTGACCACGTACAACACTGACAAGTTCATAAATCAATAAATTTCATAAGAGTTCCTAAATAAAATTGCAAGTACAACTGTATCGAATATCAAATTCACTCTCAAAATCTATGAAATATCATACGTCTCTAGTTACAGTTAAATTTTTCAACAGTCTATAAGCATGTAAAACATTTTCAATCGATTTCGCACGATTGTTTCTATTTACTGAAAACTACGTATGTCTCATATCACGCTGACAATGTGTTAAGTACGACAAGGGAGCGTGTAAGAATAGAGTCAGCGGCGCCAACGAACCGTATTACTAACCTAGGCCAACGGAAAACCGACTGTCACCTCCCGCCGTCGTCGCCGTCATCTTATACGCATCACAGGGCAAGGCCCGCTCTACCAAAAGAGCCACGCGATTGGTCGTACGCCACGAGATCGGTTTGTCTTACGTTAAAGACGTGAGCTATCATGACTCCTAGGACGAATCAATTACTTCGCGCCAGAAACTTGTTATCCAATTCAAGAGTGCATTGGAGGTCATAATGCGACCTCCTCCTATTCCGTGATAAATTCAATTTTCTCGCTTGTAGTCTCTCTCACAATGTAACAGCTATAAATAACAGCTACAAAAGATATTACGTGACTAAATACATCATTTTATTTTCCAACGTACATCTGCGCGTAAAGAAAAAAAAAAAAAAACTAATTACGACAGCTCATGAAACCGTTTCAATCGTTGTTCTAGAATAACAGAATTCTTAGCAGTATTATTTTTTTCTGTTTCGTAAGAGAAACCTCGTACAAATTGTATTATACTTAAATCGTCTCAAAGTTAAAAAAAAAAATAGCATAATAAAACTCTACCGATGTCTGAACATTGTGAGATATATTGTTTGTTCAAAGTGCTGTTTACTAATAAAATTAAATTTAGACAGAAATCAGGACGCGCACGCATCAAAGCTTGCTCGAAGCAGAATGTCGTTATAGCGGGCTATTATGCTGGGCTACGCCCGACACCGATCGGGACGCGCTAGTTGGCAACCGTCATCGTTAGCAAGACGGATCGTCGGCTAGTGCGTTAAACGCGCCTAAATCTCGCAGCGCGCTGGGCACAGCGACTTGGACCACGACCACAGCCTCAGGCGCGATCACGTTTCATCCGAGTCGTCACCGGCGCACATTGTAGCCGGTGGGTAATCCCGATAATGCACGGCGAAACTGTCGTGGCAGCTGCCTAGCTGGCTGGTCCAGTCGGTGCTGAATGCCGGTTTGCGACTTACGAGGCACGCGCGTGGGCTTCGTAGCGTGAAGCGAATACGTAACGCGTCGGCGAAATTACTAACCTACCGCAAAAACGTTTGCCCGCGTGCCGTGCTACGCGGCGCTTGGCAACAGGACTCTCGGCGAGCTCCTTGACGAAAGATAACATTTTGCTGCCCGATGATTACAACGCGCACGCGAGATACAGTCGCTACTACTACGTAGGTAGCTAGCCTGCTACTACGTAGCAGATCGAGGTGACGATCGAGGCGGAGTTTAATCGACCTGGATGGATTGGACCGGTCCAATCGGACAGGGTAATGATAGTCATCGTCACTTATCAAATCAAATTACTACTAAGCTAACTACACTATAAAGACCGTACTGAAATAATCTTCAACTAATCGCGCCAATTACGATCAATCTGGACATTTCAATAATTTAAAGAGTCGTAAACTGAATTTTCTGATGAATTCTGTTTCATGCATCTGTTCGCATAAATGCAAGAGTAAATTAGAAAATTATTTATTTACAATATAGTGAATTTGTGGATTAGAAATAACTTAAAAAAAGAAAAGACCTTACCACTCTCTTTCATTGGCGGTTAGATTAAAAGAGCCGCGTGTGACACGTATACCTCGAGCGTATCTACAACTTTATATCCAGCAACTTCCTTTCCGGTATCGACGACTAATATTACGGCAAGGGATGAAAGATACTCGATATTAAAAATAAAGTATCGTGAGAGAGAGCGTGCTTAGTCACACGCACACATACACACCGAGGGGCGGAGGGGGGGGGTTGCCTATTCTCGTCGGGTATGCTGCCGTGTGTAAGAATAGAGCCGGTAAATAAGCGTAGAGCGGCGATATTACTCACCTAGCTCAACGTTACGGCACATTGCCGTGCCGACCCTGACGCAAAAGTAACAGCGCGTGCGTTTAGCGTAGAGCGGTCGTTGACTGATTATGCGCGTTCGATGCAAGTGCACGCGAAGCCGGCGGCACCGACACCCGGGCACCGGTACCGGCATCGTCATTTATCGGCCAAGCCAGACGCATGTCGAGAGCTGCATTCGATGAACGACGCGATACGTCGACGTGAGATTACTCGAAAAAGATTACCTCGAGAGAACGGGAAATGCAAGTTTCGTCTGAGACTTTCGATAAAAATTCGGTTGAACTGGTGTCGAGCGCCGAGCAAAAATCACGAAGACGAACACGCGATTTCCCGATCATCGACATGTGAAAGAGACGCAATTGAAACAACCTCGTAGAAGCCTCACGAGTCATGTGCGGGAATCTCCTGCGCATATAATGAAAAATTAGACGCAATACACTTTAGCCTATATCACACCGCTATATCACACGTTCTGTAACGCGATATTCTACGTCGCACGGTGAGACGTTGCGTCACGGAGACGGAGATTAAACATGCTTCAATGTAAACGTCTATAATCGCAACGTGACGCAGTTCGAAGTCGAAGGTGTGATTTATATTAGTCTTTATTACTTTCCGAATGCGAATTTCCGTTATCATAAATTTCGTACGTTTCGCGCGCTCCGAATCCGATCGCACGGCCGTCCCACGGTAATAGCTTCACGAGGACAAAGAGAGAGAGAGAGAGAGAAAGAGAGAGAGAGAGCAATGGATCCTATTAGATTTCGCCGGCCTTACGACCAAACGCTGTCATTAACATCCAATTGTGATCCCCTCGGAAACCGACGAGAAGAAGAGAGAGAAAGAGGGCGGGAGCAGAATAAGATCGACCGGAACGGTCGCTTCTTTTCAGACGCAATTCCCAAGGATTTCCTACGCGCTATATGTATAATGCACTCTCATGCTCCGCGGTACGTGCAAGGCACGTACAAGGTTACAGCAGCTTCGGTCATGATACTGTTCTTATCGCGATCACCTCGGTCGACATTATCACGCCGACGACGTGTGAAGATCAACGCGCGATGAGAGGAGCATTGCGCCGTGCTGAGCGGCACCTACCCGCTTCTTATATTGAAGTTACCTGTTGCTTATATAAATAAAAGATAATAAATCCGCGCGCGAGCGCGCAGTGTGTATTATTTGCTTCGAGGTCACGCGTCGAGCGTGTAATTAAATTAATCGGGCTAGAGGCTACCTCGTATAATCGCAATTGCACGATAACGAACCTAATTGGTTACTGACTGCTCAACACTTATCGCAACCGTCTCTATTATTTCGATCGACTACCGCGCGACCACCTCCTCTTCCTACGACGGCGGATTATTTTAGAAACGCGTGAAAAGATTTATTCACCGTCGAGGTGAGAATGCACGATTCCGCGAAGCGTCGCCCCCGATTAAAGCGCAACTTTTCCGACCGATGAAGCGAAAACGGGATTCTAATTTGGGAGAGTTGCGAGTAACTAAGGAAGCAGCCACCACCATCACCACACGATCCTCGTGATAATTTATCGGGATTGTGGCACTCACGGGACGCCGCGCCGCGTCGTGTCTCCGTTGTTTTCCTCCGAGCGCATTATCGCCGTCCGCTTCGTCCGTCGGGTACAATCGGGTAATTAATAGAGAGCGAACTTCTCTGGTCATTTCCACATGTGCGAACACGCGTTCGAGACAGCAATCGCACTCGCGTCGTTTATCGTACGTCGCGACATCAAAATCAACTATCACGGCATTACTTTAATGAAATGATGAATACCTCTCTCTTACACTGTCACAAACACATAATATCATAATTCGTGAGTTTTGCAAGTGAATTCCATCTGGATAATATATTAGAGGCTTGCATGCAAAATAAAGTGGGGAACCAATTGAACCCGTTGAATGAAATGAAATATGATGAGATGATGTATGCACAAAAAAAAAATGAGTATCAAATCAACAATTCATTCTTTCATACATAAGCAAGAATATAAAATCTTGGAAGAATTTGATAATCTTGATCAGACATAATTTGCTTACGTGAAGAGAAAATTTTTTTCCATGTAAGCAAATTATGTCTGTTTAAGATTATAAATTCTAACGAAACAAAATGAAGTATTCGACTGATAATGTATAATACAAATTGAATAAGAAAAGCCTTCTACGGTCGTAACTAGATCTTTGTGCTGTGTTTGTTTGTGTGATTTTATATACCCATTAAAATTAATCGCAATAAATTTTTCGCAATAAATTCTTTACAGTTTTTTCAGGAGAGAAGGGGTTTAATATCTAGATGCAAGTCAGCATCAATCATTATTAAATTAATTTTAATTTAATAAAACTGTATAAAATTTGATATTACTCATTCTTATTTAACTTAGGGCTGTGTTATGTCTGAAAAGTAATCAGCGCGCAGTTTCGTTAAATTTGAATGGGTATATAAAATCAACACAAACAAGCATAGCACGAAGATCTAGCTACGACCGTAGAAGGCTTTTCTTATTCAATTTGTATTATAAATTCTTCTAAGAAGATTTTATATTCTTGCTTATACATGAAACAATGAATTGTTGATTTGATATTAATTTTTTTCTGTGTGTATGCGTACGTTATATGCTATTTGGTTCTACAAGAGGCGAATCTAATTAACTCGAGCAAAATTAACGAGATTAGGTGTCTTAGCTTAAAAGTATTAGGCATCCTCGCAGATTGGACTCTAACCACATTTCGCGAATTACAGTTTGCGGTACACTTTCGCGTAGTAAGTCCTTTAAGCCGGCGATAAGTATCGCCGTCGACTACTCGCTCGGCGATTTATAGCACGCAGGGGGGTGCGTAGCCCGGTAATTAACGAAACCGTCGGAACTTTCGGCGGGGTATAACTTTTCAATGGGAGAACAGTGGGCCGCGTGAATTCGCGCGAGGCCGGCGTAGGAGAATTTTCCTCGGCCATTGTCAAGATCCGCACAAATCCGCCGGATACACCGAAAGTTTGAAATTACCAAGGCGGATGTGCTGCGAGAGGTTCGAACCGAGCTGCTGCTGCTGCTGCTGCTGCCGTACCGCAAGGGAGATTGTTGTAACGTAGTACGACGCACGCAGCCTTTACAGTCGGACACACACACTCAAGTCGAAATAAATTCCGGCTAAGTACGCGAAAAGTTTTAATGGCCCCGCGGTATTTACACGAAAGCGCAAGAGCCCTTCCTCCCCCTCGTTTATTCAGGGGAAGGGGGATTTATGAGTCGTAGTGTTGCAACTTTCGCCTTGTGTCCCCGAGCGCAAATCTGTGCTCCGAAAAGCCCCAGAGTTTACGTACTTTATGGCCACGATGTTTTGTAATTGTATCGTCGGTTAAGGGACGCGGAGCGAGAAACGCACAACGTCATTCCGGAAGACATTCCCGACGAAGCGAATATTTTTGTAGTC
The DNA here is from genome assembly GCA_003595255.1 of Solenopsis fugax. Lineage (NCBI taxonomy): Eukaryota > Metazoa > Arthropoda > Insecta > Hymenoptera > Formicidae > Solenopsis > Solenopsis fugax. The sequence goes on along the minus strand of QKQZ01015667.1, from coordinate 9,694 downwards.
CGACAGAAGAAACAAAGTATTTCGCACAACGAAACATTCGCGCTAGCTGCTTCTCCAGCTGCGTGCCATTACGTAATTTTTGCGATTTCTGACTTTCTCGCGTGCGAGCTTTCTAAAAATAAACGTCGAGATCGTACGTCGATGCGTAGACGTGCCAAACATTTTTACGGGTACTGATGAAAGATAGCAGGGGGGAATGTGGCGTATGGAAAATATTTCTCGCGCGTTTGCTTTCGTCTTGTAAACAGGTTCTCCCGCATGTGTGGCGGCTACGTGCGCGAAACACGGTATTTTCGCGAGCGCGAGCTTGGCGCAGCCCGATAAAGAGGCGGCCTATCGGCGTCCGACATGCGGGAGAGCCGTAATGCCGCGTCTCGTAATTCTCGTCCGTAAAGGAAGCAAAGCCGTCGGTTAGCCGTAATTGAATAGGCCCCCCCAAGGCCCTAGGCGGCACGTTCCTTCCGTCTGTCGTATCGCGATTGTCCCGGGCAATATGCTCGCAACCCACGTGAGGCGGTCGTAGCTTATCGCGTAAGTAAGAAATATAGGGTACGAAAATCTAGATAAATATCTCTCAATACCTCGCCGCACCTGGGATCACCCATACCTATACACTTTTATTGCATAATTATATAGGACGTTCCGGACCAACTGGGTCGCTTCCTGTTCACGATGGGCATTAATGACGAGCGGCCAAGAGTCGTATTTGCAAGAAAAAAAAATAATGCTGCCTCAATACTCTCGAGATATGGAAGATGTTACGACATAATAAATGTTTCCGCCCATCACGAATACATGAGCTTATGACTATTTCATGCGTTCTGGTAAAATTATTGCCTGAAGATAGAATGGTACACATGTTCCACATGTGACTTCTTTATCCTCAGCTTAATAGTCTGCATTATATTTGTATGGAAAAAGAATTACATGTTGTAAACATAATGATAATTCGAGAATCTTATTGCATTTATACGATACCATTAAAAAAAAACTCAATAAAATCCGTTAGCTACAAATAAAATAAAGCAACATAAAAGACGCATTAAGAGAAAAAAAATAAGTGATACAGATATTTATACCCAACATAAAACCGAAAATCATAAAAAAAAGAGCTTTATAGTCAATAAATTTTTATATCGCTAGAATCTAACTAAAATATAAATAAGATTCCAAAATTTATATTAATCTTTTTCAATACGTCTCTCTTTTTCTTTTCTACGAGCACTTAATCTTTGAAACTATTTATGGGAAGCGACATTAAACGGAGGATAAAGTTTCCATGTTATGTTACGCTAATTATATTCTGCGATGCTTCGTGCGTAGTAACAATATCCCGCTCGAAACCTAAGGCGAAATATTCGTACGTGTCTGGCGGTGTCACCAAACAATTCCTTGGCAGTGAACGTGCCCGGCGTGATTCATGTCGCGTCTGACTGACCTGCGACAATGTTTCCGGGCACGCAACTCTAAAATACACTTCGTCGATATATGGTGCGGTGAGATACGAGAGAGCAAATTGCATTGAATGTCAGTAATGATTGCGATATTGCTTGCATTAAGTATGACATATCGGGAAAACAATAAATCTCAACAAAGAAACCTCTTGCGCCAATACAAATTTCTTCCGCAAACTATGTCATAATTCTCTTACATATTCGTTTATTTTTCTAAATCACATGTACTTGTATGATAAATTTGTAATCAAAGACGATTGTCTTCTATTTTTATAATTTGATTTAAAAAAAATTCAACTTTGGATAAACGATTAGCTCATTTGTTTGCATGAGATTCACATGATTATCAAACATACAAATAAATGATGTCAATGGATCTTTGTTTCAGCGCACAGAGAACTTTGTGGCAAGCTCGTTTACGCGTCACGATACCCCTCTGGTAGTAACCGCACGGTCACTTCCATCTCTGTATGAGCTTCTTTGAGCCACTCGCTTCTCGTTTCACGATGTAAAAGTGACAAAACGCCACGATTACCGAGAGGCTATCCCGCGGGAGTGCGCCGTGGATAGCTGACGACACGACCGGGACCTCTTTGGAATTAACTACCGTAGTGAGGGCCGTTTTTCAACCTGACCGTGGTGCCCGTTACATCCCCACACTCTTTAATATCTGCCTTTTTCCTTGTCGTGGACGTGGAGAATTTCGCCCGAGACCCGTTCACCCCACTGAAAAGGCGTACTCTTTAACCCAAGCTAAATGTAGACAGATAACGAAATCTTATTCGTCATTTAACTTCAAGTAGATTCCACTAACGGAATTATCGTTTGCACCTCGTTTACAAAGTAACGCGCGAAGAGTTGTCAATTTAAATTTTCGCAAAGAACTTAATAAACTAATAAATGTACATTATAATAAATATATATTAATAATCAATAAATGCATTATAAATAGAATAGAATAAATATAAATATATAAGTAATTAATATATATTAATATAGAATTAACATTAATATAAAATAAATATATCTGCACACCTGTGCCAAATTTGTAAACGAGCGTGCGTATATAAAAAAAAAAAAGGTGTTTAAAATAGCATTCCGTTATGTTAACACCCGTTACGTAAAATGACGTAATTTCAGTAGATTATCTATATTTATCCGATTTATCGTCTTTTAGTCTTTTAATAGCATAGCGGTAAATATACGTTCGCAATCGTCCGCAGGATTGAATACACTTAACGGACCGCCCGAATCATATATTTCCCGCGAACTATCAACACTCCCCCTTCGAGATCTACGATTACGTTCGAAAGGATCGAGAGGCGTAACACCGGCGATTTCGCTGATAACGATAACCCATATCCGGGATTACTCCGCGCAATTACTTAACGCCTTAAGACCCCGGGAAGCGGCGCCGTCGTTCCCGTCGTTTGCATATAAAGCGGGAATACGCAACCTCCACCAGTAGGATGTCGCCCGGCGACCTACGTGCCGCGGCGTTCCCCCTTCGACTTACACGGCATGGGAACTCGATTAAAAGCGACTTAAGGCTCGACTTGCGCCCGTGAAAGTGGAGGAGCCGACCGTATCCCGAGATTATCTCCCGCGAGATATCCGCGCATCTCTCGCGTCGAGTCACTGGACAAAAGGGGTGATTATTATCGCGATATCGAGCTCCGAGAAAAAGGAGTTCCGCAGACAGATAAGCCATTTTCATTCTTTGGCGGACCTTTCCAAGATCCAACTCGCGGACATAGCTTTCCGTCGGCTTTGCTAGCTAATTCCACTGCTGTGCCCTGATTCAATTTATTTCATTCGTGATGTGCAAATGAAGACTAAATAAAGTTTCGAAATATTTTCTTGGTACATACCTGAATTTTCAAGAGAAAATAAATGCACGAATAAAGGTATAAAAAAATAGATTTAATGTAAAAATGTTTGTCTAAATTTATCGTCATAAAGATTCGTTTGGCAGTAGCGCTGCCAACGACAATAATTCTCGCGCGAATGAGATAAATGTGCAGGAAAGATGTAGATGCAGTTGCGCGTTCCATTTTCAAGAAGTTGGGACGAACGAGGTGCCGTAGAAACTTAACGCGGAACAATAACCGCGTCTAGGCCGGATACAAACCCGTCCGATAATGGAAATTTATGTCGTCCGTGCTGGAAGAGCACGGAGATCCGTCGAGAGAATCCACGACACGATCGTGAAATTCAATGGCGAGCGAGATCTAATCGTTGTAGACGAAAACATCGTCGTTGCCGCGATTCGCCTGTGAAATGTCGCAGCCGTGACGATAACAGTAATAAAACCATATCGTGATCCGCGTTTTGAACGATTGTTCCGCGTCGCTTATTACGCAGACTCTAGTCATAAATTTTTACTTTTTCCGAAACGAGGTCGAGAAATGGCAATTTTATTGCGAACAATATCGACAATTTCTTGTTACAAATTGCCTGAATTCTCTCATGAAACTTATTTATCTTTGATTTCTAGATTCTCCACAGTTCCAACTGCTACATGAGTGTTACTATTAATTTTATCAATAACATTGTTATTATTGATGTTACCAGTAATGTCGTGGAGAATTCCTAAAGTTCATAAAGATTGCATAAGGTTCATGCAACAACTAATTTCACTTTCCAACGCGACTTATCGTAACACATTACATTACACTGTGATTAGCCACGGAAATAACGAGAATCGAGCGAAAAAGGAAAGCACACACACATACACAGTAATCTAACAATCTCATCTAGCGCTTAAAAGAAAATGATCAAGCGATATAATCATGCTACATTTACGTTCTAACGAGACCTATCGCTCCTATTAATCTCCAAGAATGCAATGCTGTCGGGTGATAATTTACGGTAACATCTTTTTCCTGGCAACGTATAGGGGAGTCGCGTCTACCAGTTACGATCGAGAGAGATGTCCCTACTCACGTAACACGTCGAGTTATTTACTGTGAGACCATACAATATCTCGCGTACAGCACATCCGCCGAGATGCGGACGTTTACCTCAAAACGTCCGACCAGACAGTTCCGTCTCGTCGTGAAAGGTGAAGAGACAGACAACGCGCGAGCGAAGTATTTTAATAAGACACAATCCTCTTACTACGCTCTAGAAAAAAGTTTAATATACTCGGCGCTGTCCTGCGCTCCTCTCCCGCGTTTCCCAGAGGGGAGAACGACGGGAGAGAAGGTGGCAAGGAGACAATGCTTAAAACCTCGGAAACTTTTCGAGAACGACAATAAGCCATCTCGATGATCCGCGGCGCGTCCTTTTCCTTCCCCCCCTCCCCCCTTCCCGGGTAAGCTTCCTATAAATCTTCATTACGGTATGCCAAGAAAACGCGATAGAGGCGTAGAACGGGCGGATCGGATAAAGTCAACGGGGCTCGCCCCGATGATAGATCGACGAATTTAAGGAAGGAGGAGAGAGGCCGTTCTACGGTCGCGCGGTAGATGGTGGAGTTTGGCGGCGGTGGCGGCGGCGCGCGGCGGATCGAAACGTCGAGACGAAAAGCAGGGCAACGTCTCGCTACTCCAGCACAAAGCCGCTGCGAACGAGATTTTGCGGAGAGAAGCCGTAGGCTGGCTCTCGACGAAAAGTAGCGAGAACGTACCGTTCTTATCTCGTGTCTAGCCTCGCGCCTATCTTTCACCTTCTATCAACTTGAAGTCTGCCGATAGCAATGCGAAAATAGCGTTGGAACGTTCAGACGTAAATATTCATACTTTGATTAATGATATTGAAATCTATGTTAGGACTAAAGTTGTCATTAACGAGTTTTAAAAATTCAAGTCAATAACTTACGAAATAATGTAACTATTTTCTCATATTAAACTATCGTAAAATAAATTTCTAGCTTTCTCTCGGATTACATGTCTATTTATTTATTCTTGTTCCCTTATCTTCATCCTGCGATCGTTAGCAGCCGCAGGGTCATGAAAGGAAGAAGGCAATTTTTCGATTCAATTATTCACTTTGGCTGGATTACCAGCGAGCATGCGAGACGAAAATTGAATACCTATCCCGAAGTCCGATCGCCGGATGCGCGTGATGCTATCTGCTCGGACTTTATTTAGGAGATGCCGCAGCCATCCGGGAAAGAGAGGAGGGGGAGGGAGAAGAACTCGGTGCTTCGCGTGTGTGATCGGCCCCGGGGAGCTACTGAAATCCCGAGACAATCCTTCTACTCGTCTAGTCGGCCGGACGTGACGCTTCTTTCCACTCCATTCGGAACGGTCGGCTCACTCGTGCGAGGTATAATACAACACGGGGAGAATCCGAAACGAAGAGGCGAGGCGGCGAGGGCGATTTACCTCTACTTCGGCTTTACGAGGAACGAAAATCCGATTTCTCATATATGCCAACGGCAAGCCCCCGAACGGTCCTCCGCGTGGACCACCGTCACGCATTTCCCTAGACAGTAATTTTAAGGGAGGCGATCTTCTCTCACAATCATCGAGAGAAAGAGAGAGAGAGAGAGAGAGAGAGAGAGAGAGAGCACGCGACGTTCATCGGCGGACGTTTTTGTTACGAAATCACAGCGGGAATCACTGTGAGATCTACCGAGGTACACTGTCCTAATCCTAATTTACTCGACGTTCTGTTAGAAGAGAAGGCTGTTTTCGGTTGTGCAATTTTACAAATTTTAATATTTTCGTAATAACCGACAGACCTTGCGAGGCAGCATAATGTTTAACAAGGTATTCGTCCCCTCGGCGCGATTTGTGTCAATTTCAGTACTATGTTAGCGTGTATCTACGTGACGGTCTATCTTCCATCAAACACCGTCGTACATCAAGGGACGGTGATCCTCCCCCGCTCGTCGCTTTCCCGCTGCTCTCTCACACGAACGGAGAGCGTTGCTGATGAGCTGGGGAAGATTAGCTCCGGCCTCTGTTTGGGGAGCTGATTAGCCGGCGGCCCTTTGACGCGGAGCCCGGTCGTAACTCTTGCAAATGACGATTCTCACCGACGGAGCTCTCGCCGTTTTTACAAGACGCGCACTTGACGCACGAGTCCGCCGCGGAAGCCGTCTTTACGGACGATCTGATAGGAAGAGCTACGCATAAACGACCAAAAAGCCCTCTCTCTTCCTGTCTCTCTTTCTTCGAGACGCGCTCGTGCAATTTCTAATGACCCCTGTATTAGACGGGATTAACTTTCTATACCTCATTGAAGAATCTTCAAAGGCAACGTTCAGGAAATAATGATAATAATTGTTTCACGATCAATTACGTGGTCGCTTCCTCTATTGCCGTACGTTCTATTCGTTATCTTCGGGGAAGAGAATCGATCGTTACGATAGTAAAGATTTCATTGGCTAATTATAGAGAAGCGAGCATTCACTCCTTTAATCTTGCAGAGCATACACGTATAACTTTTTAATACGTTATTCTTTTATTAAAAACTGCGATGGATAAAAATTAGTCGTAATAGAAAATCTTTTGTGATAGAAACAGAAGAGTTCAGAAATTAAAAACATGTTTTCCAGACGGTGGGTATTCAATCAAAATTTTGACCGTGCTCATTAATTAGAGCTTCGAAAAACTTGTTTCCCTCGTGCCCTAAACGCTTATCAGTTATCGACGACTCGTCGACAGGAGAGGAGCACCAACTCCGAGGTGAAAGAAGGATAGGTGCGAATTTTCTCGGGGCTTTCCCCTCGGTCGAACGCCGTAAAGGGAAGCCATCAGCCAGACAGTGTCTCGGGTCCGGAGCTCATACATCAACTTAATGCGCGGTTGACGGTCTCGCAGTCGCGCGCCACAATACTCCCCCTCCCTGCCCGTTACAAGCCCCGGTAACAAACCGAGACAGAGACTAGCCGAGCAATGGCTTCCGGTACTCCACGGAGGAGAATGACGTCGTCGTTGGAGTGCAGGAGGAGGCACCACGTTGCCACACACCGAGATGCAGGGGTGCATGCGTACCCGTTTAGGTGCGTCGGTAGATGCGCACGAGGTATGTCCTCGCGGAGGAGCGAGCAACGCGGGCGGGAATCGAGGGAGTGCGGAGAAGAAGACGAGGGAACATTGTGCCCTAATCACTCTATTGTCTGCCCGATGATGGCGACAGTCGTTGGCGGTCTGCGTCGAGAACGACGAGGACAGCAAGTTGTCGTTAGTCGGTGTGGAAGACGAGACGAGGACGACAACGGCGGCGATTAACGTTGGCTGTCTGATTTTCGCGTGTACGTTTACCTACAAAGGGTTAAAATTGCTAGGACTGCCCCTTGATTACAACGCACGTCACGCCGCGAGGCCCCTTGTCAGCTACAACAACAAGTAACAAAGAGTAGGGAAAAAAAAATGTTCTCATATGCGTAGGTGCGAGTAAATCCTACAAGAAACTAAATAATAAAATGAAAAGATCCATATTCCTTTTACGCAATCAATAGATTGCAATCAATTGTGCGCGCTGTCTGTAATGTAAGCATAGTAAAGCGTGATAGATTTTTGTTATGCACAATAGAGAGCATTTTAAGATTCATTAATTGCTTATTTCACTAGCTTAATTCACTTATTTCATAAAATATATATGGAATTCTAAAAATATATAAGATATATAAAAATAAAAGTTGCACAACGTGCGCGTGTTATTCGCAACGTCAGTTCACACTCTCTCTCGCTCAGCTTTATTCCGCCTCCCCAAATGCCGATACTCATTGTCCCCGCGCAGACATCAGAGTTTCGTCGCGTATAAAACTCAATGTTAAAATGATAGATCGTAACGCTCGAAGAAGCCCGAATAAAGCGAAGACGAGCGCGCGGAAAGGAGTCGTTATTTCTCCTTCCGCAAGATTGCGTAACGATGATACAGGGAGAGAAGGTCTGTGCGAGGTAGTCTCGTGTAAAACGCGATAGGACGTCCCTCCCCGCGTCCCTCGTCCAGGCTGTCGCCGAGTTTACTTAAAATGCGCGCGCGTGTGTCGAGAAAGAAGATCTGTCGTAAAGTACACCTTTTCCCGGCAGCCGCGTCGCCCTCCCTCGTTCCCTCTCCTCCTACCCCCTGTCACATCCCTCGATTACGGTCGTCGCGTGCGTCGAAAACGTTCGGGTGCACAAAGCGCGTGGGTGGTGTTGTGAGCGTGTTGAAAAGAGGGGGAGAGGAGGTCGGGCCACCACGTCGAGGAGCTTTAGGTTTCGCCGTTCCCCGACGAAGCTCCGCGCGTCTTCTCTCTCCCTCCTCTTTTATTCCCCCTTAGCTCGCGGTCCAAGTTCAAAGACTCTGTTTCAGCTTCTCTCGGGAAGATACCTCATCATAATCCGATATATTTCGCCGTTCCAAAGGTTACGACTCGACCCTTTTCGTCGCGTCGCGCGCGCACCATTTTTCCAACTTTCATTTTCCTCCCGTGCCATCGACACAGCCGCGACGAGACGAGTCGAGACGAGACGAGACGAGACGAGACGCTGCGAGATAGATAAAGCGATTTATCATGTTACAGACGCGCAAGAAACTGCGCCGGGTTGAAAGGGACTGAAGAGAGTACTACAGCTACCCGTGTAAAGTTAATATAACGACGTAGACGGCAACTATTAATCTTTTATCACGACGGACGTGGGCTGGAAATCAATTTCGTGTGAGAATTAATTATGAGAGTACGGTTCGTTCACTTTCCTTCTTCAGAGTCAATTCCACTGAGATTTTTCACCTGGCTTCGTGCAATGTGTTCCCCCCCCCCTTTCTATCCTCCTTTTCTGTACCATGACTAGGGAAAAGTACGAAATGGACCTCGATCAATTCTCCTCTTTCAAATTTATACAATTCGATGTATAGTGAATGTTTTAGCGTAATATTAGAAAATCCTGTTATACAAAAATTATTATTCCGGAAAGTTATATTCATACACGAGTATCGTTCGGAAACTTTTATCGGTATCCAATTTTCGATTGTAACGATGGGGTGGCGTATACTACAGGCGACCCTTCGACAGGACGTTTCTTCTTCAAGTGTAAAATGGGTTATGAGTATCACAGGCGATCCCACGGCACTAGGGTGCTAAGTCCCTGGTGAAAGAATCCGGGGTATAAAGACGAAGAAGGAAAGCGATGGGAAACGAAAAAGGAAAGAGAGAGAAAGAAAGAGAGAGAAAAAGAGGCCGCCGGGTTGTCTGGTGGTGTCGCCAGGGTGTCTACCGTGGATCATCGGGGAAAGTTAGCGAGCGCAGAGTCAAGGCCGCACAGAGTGCTGCAGCGCCACCGGCTGCTGCCGTCGCCGTC